>JAOTQJ010134584.1:0-10036 GCA_025642045.1 Solanum sejunctum | reverse complement strand
AACAAAACCGTGCGCTGGTGCATGGGCGACCCATGGCTGGCAAAGTGGACAATATATGCACGTGTGAGGTCCGGGCTGTTACATAAATATCAAAAGTCAAGGTATTATTTTGATAAAAGTTTTAATTATTGTGTATTTTATAAATATTTGCATAGTTTTTTAGAGTATTGCTATCTTGATAATGAGTTTTGTTTGGCGTAAGTGACAAACTAGTTGATCCTATTGATAATAAAATTGATTTTCTTGCAAGATCGATTTGTGTCCATCTAGTTTTGACATTTATCTTCTTTTTTGGGGGGTCATATTGAGTTTATTTGGCATAAGTGACAACACTAGTTGATCCTATTGAAGACAAAATTAATTTTCTTGCAAAATCGATTTGTGTTCATCTAATGTTGATACTTATCTTATTTTTGGATTGTCATAATGAGTTTGTTTGGTATAAGTGACAACACTAGTTGATCCTATTGATGACAAAATTGATTTTCTTGCAAAATCAATTTGTGTCCATCTAGTGTTGACACTTATCTTATTTTTGGATTGTCATAATGAGTTTGTTTGGTATAAGTGACAACACTAGTTGATCCTATTGATGACAAAATTAATTTTCTTGTAAAATTGATTTGTGTCTATCTAGTGTTGACACTTATCTTCTTTTTTGTGTGTGTGATATTGTGATTGTTGTTGGAATAAATTCGCACTTTAGCTCTGATTTGGTTTAAATGTTAAAATTAATTTGTACTGTTGCTTTGATTTGTTTAAGTTGTTAGAATTAAGTGGAACTTTAGAATTTTTAAGTTCAGTTCTTATAAATTAATTTAAATTTGTATATATCCTTAACAATACTTGAACTCTAATTATACTTGTAACTTTAAATCTAGAATTATAAAGTAAAATTTACCACTTGAACTTTAATTATGATACTTAAGAACGACATATATACTTGAACTAATTAATTAAGGTTGTGAATATTATGTAGATGGATCACCATTTGTGGATGTATGGCATGTATTATGAAAATGGTGGTGGGTTGAAATCTACAATTTTTAATGGTGTTAAAAATTTCATTGATCATGCAATGACACTTGATCTTTTTAAGAGAAATCAAATGGTTAGGTGTCCTTGCTGTTCATGTAAGTGCCTGAAATTTTTTCTTCTAGATGAAGTTATGGTGCATTTGTATCATAATGGGTTTAAGCCTTGATATTTTGTATGGGTGGATCATGGAGAAGTAGATAGAGTGGATGGTGTGTTTTACAATTCGATGCCCATGGACAAATATAATATGATTGTAACACAAGGTCAAATTAAATTTGAACATGATAATTTTCAACATGATACGTTTGGGCATGATAGAGTTCATCAAATAATTAATGATACTTTCGGAGTTCAAGAGGGGGTGGAGCCTAGAAAGTTTTTTAATGAAGCTCCTAATGAAGAAGCAAGACGCTTCTATGAAGAAATAGAAGTGGCTAGTTGACCATTATGTGAGGGGAGTCAGCATTCTCCTTTGTCTGTTGCCGTTAGATTAATGAACATTAAATAGGATTGGAATGTTGCTAATGGGACTATGGACTCAATGGTCAATCTTTTGGCTGAGTTGGTTAATCCTGACTATAACATACCCAGGATATTCTATCAGACAAAGAAACTGGTTTCCAAGTTAGGGTTATCACATGATAAAATTAATTGTTCTATTAATAGATGCATGTTGTACTACAACAACGATAGTGACTCGAAAAAATATAAGTTTTGTCGTCATGCTCGTTATAAAAAGACTCCGGCTGAAAAAATAATTCTAATTAACGCGATGCATTATTGTTTACCTATTATTCCTAGACTGAAGACGTTGTATGCATCAATAAGGTCTACCCCACATATGATATGGTACCGTCAATATAGAAGGCCGCCGGGTGTGTTATCTCATCCATCTGACAGAGAAGCATGAAAGCATTTTGATAATATATATCCTGACTTAGCTAGAGAGCCTAAAAATGTCATATTGGGGCTATCTGCAGATAGTTTCACACCATTCTCAAATTCCTCCATGCCTTATTCTTGTTTTCCTATATTTCTAACTTCATATAATCTTCCTCCTGAAATGCTCATGACAAGTCCATTCATATTTTTAAGTTGTGTTATTCTATGTCCTCGTAACCCAAAAAGAAGTATTGATATCTTTCTACAACCATTGATAGATGAGCTTAAACAGTTATGGTTTGAAGGTGTACTGTCTTATGACGTATCAACTAAACAAAATTTTATTATGCGTGCTTATTTTATATGGAATGTTCATAATTTTCCTACATATGGTGTGTTATCTAGTTGGATGACCACTAGAAAGCTTGCTCGTCCTCATTGCATCGAACATAGTAGGCTTTCACTCTAAAGCATGGCATAAAGTTTTGGGATAAAATTTCTCAACTTCCTAAAGTTACAGATGCTCCACCTGCTAGACTTCCTGGATACAATGTAAAACATAATTAGACACAAATAAAGCATATTCTGGGAGTTGCCATATTAAAAGGATAATCTCCTAAGATATAATCTTGATGTCATGCATATTGAGAAAAATTATTTTGAAAACCCACTTAACACAGTGATGGATATTAAAGGCAAGACAAAAGACAACCCAAGAGCTAGAATAGACTTAAAGAAATATTGTAAGTGGAAAGAATTGTGGCTGCAGAAACTACCAAATGGCAAAATTGTTAACCCTAAAGCCAGTTTTTTATTCACCTTGGATGAGAAACGTGAAATATGTGAGTGGGTTAAAAATTTGTGGATTTCTGAGGGATATGCTTCAAATTTAGGCAAGCGGGCAGACTTGAATGAAGGAAAGTTGATATGTATGAAAAGTCATGATTGTCATGTATTCATGAAAACTTTGCTTCCTATCGCTTTTATCCACCTTGAGAGGATATGAAAGCCAGTCGTAGAGATAAGTCTTTTCTTTAGAGATTTATGTTATGGAACATTGCTTGAAAGTATTCTAGATAGGATGGAGGAAAATATTCTTGTTATTACTACAAAGCAGGAGAAGATTTTTTCATCTGGCTTCTTTGATGTGATGAAGCATCTTTTGATTTATCTTGTACAAGAAACCCGCCTTGGAGGTCCTATTGAAACAAGATGGATGTATCCATAATATTTTTTATGACTAATTAATAAAATGAATATATAAAATATAAACTTCATGATTAACACATTTGAATTGTATGTACAGAAAAATTGGAAGTTGCAAAAAGATAATTAAACAAAGGGGACAGATTGAAGGATCAATTGTTCAAGCTCATATTAGAAGAGAAACTAGCCACTTTTATTGTTATTACTTCAGGGATGAAGTGCCATGCATGAAAAATAGGCCAAATCAGAATGATGAAGGTAAGAGTGATCCGACATTTTCCCTGATTTTAATTTTTAATCAAAATGGCCAAGGATCTAAAAAGCATGGAAAAAGAGGCTTTACGACCAGGGAAAGACAATCGGCTATGAACCATATTCTACTTAATTGTCAAGAAATTTAGCCATATCTTAAGTAAGTGTTGAATAAATTATATTGTCAAATCACATAATAATAGTACTCACTAACTAACAAAAATGTACATATGAATATCATATTATTCGTAAACACCTGGGGCAATGACGTCGTATACATGAGGTTTGCCAAATGGTTAAAGGACTATGTAAGTTTGAAAGCTTAATCATATTGAATTAGTATGAATGACATATTTATTTAAGACTAAATTGTATTATTTGTGACACAATTTGTAGGTTTATCATGAATAGTCAACTGATCAGCATTCACCATTAGTGAGAGAAATCGCACTTGGGCCTGAATCTTAAATTCAGACAAGGAATAAATATTGTGTTAATGGTTTTAAGTTTCAAACTGAGAAAGTTTCTGCATATAAGAAAATCAATAATAATGGTGTTCGTTTAAGGTGATGTCGACTATAATGGCAAACTATTGAATATTTTGGTGTCATTCAAGACATTATTGAACTTTGATATTCAAGTTGGCCTAAAAAGAAGATAGTATTATTTTAGTGTAAATGGTTTGACCCATCACATAGAGGCACAAGGGTGGACCAGCAACATAATATAATTGAAGTTAAGCACACCAGACAATATGGATAACATGATCCTTTTATCATTGCCAAAAGTGCTAAGCAGGTCTACTACGGTCCATATCCATTACCTAGAGATAAGGGTGATTGGTGGGTTATCGTTAAGACAAAGCCAGTAGGAAGAATTGAAATTGAGAATGTTGAACATGCGCCATACTAAAATGATCTTGTACTTGTTCAACAACAAGTTGATGTTGAGTTGGAGACCACACTAGAACATCCTTAACACATATTGGAAGAGGTGTCTAATGATGAATTAATAGCATCAAACTTTCAAGAAGAAGTATATGAAGGTAATGAATCATCGAAGAAGGAAGATGACGAATTATTGCACAAGGAGGAATGAGAGAATGATGAATATGAAGCAAATAAGGAATCAGAATAGGATGATGAAGTAAATAATAAAACAAGCAAGGAGGAATAGACTAGTAGACTATAACTACCACATAACTTGATTATCTTGCTAATATAAATATTATTTCATTTGATTTTTTCTTATTTATTGTATTTATTTTATTTTACATTCGGATATTATTGGGTGATGGTGATAGATCTCGGGATCATCTTGGGATTACTTCTTTTGTTAGGACGAAAAAGAAGAAGCATAGGAGATAGTTGATTGATTCTGAGGATATGCTAGGCTTTATTTCTTCAGCACCTGATGTTTAGGGTACCCCAGGATCTAGTCATGTTATGTCTTCTAGGACTATGAATCCTCTAGATTTCCAGAGTCAGCTACATCGACCACAGGGCACATCTTCTGCTGCACAGCCAAGATTCCCTTTGTATGATCAGACCGCTCCTCGACGTATAGTGACACTAGTACTTCATCGATCCATACCTTCGACTACTCCATCTCCTACTGATGCATCTCCTACTTCTCAGTCTCCCCAGCTATCTAATCTGAGACTTAGAGATTCTTCCAGTACTGACAATGCCCCTATACTACCGACTCAACATCCTACACTACCGACTCGGCATCACATATATGTTCCATCACGATCCACACGTTATTCTACTACTACATTTGAGCCTGCACAGGTTGTGCCTGACATAGCTCTTGGACAGAGGGATAGACGTAGGAGGGTCATGATTGAGCCTGATGGAGCATCGTAAGTTTTTATTTTAATTAATTTATTTTTTCTACCTTAACAAATTATAGATGAGTTAATATTATGGTTATTATGCGTCTTGCAAATGGTATCCTTCGAAACCAGCTGCGGATGCTCTTAAGGAGAGTGTTAGGAGGCTATACTCAAAACTATACACCTTTTGAGGGCATATTTGAAAGAATATTCGCTAAAGGATGCTTAATGAATTTAAGTTATATATAATATTACATAGTATTTTGAGTATTGCTTACTTAACTAGGATTTCTTAATACTTTTGCTTTTTTGCTACACTTTATGTACTTGGCATCCCAAGCACAACACCTTAATTGCCAGGACATTTGAGAAGAAAGCAAGCACCCGACTATTTAACTGGCTGAAAAAGCAATGGATGATGGAGAAAAAAGTTCTTGGATACCTCCGCATGTATATCAAGATTTGCTCTAGTATTGGGATAACGATAAATTTAAGGCTATGTCCAAGCAAGCTAAAAAGTCTAGAGAAAGTCTAAAGGGTAGCTTATTGCATGTTGGAGGTGCAAAGAGTGTCAGTACTGTTACGAGGGAGCTGGTAAGATTTTTAAAGTTTCAGGTTTAAACTAATACATTATTCTTAATTAAAGTATTTAATTTATACAAAATATATTTTATTAATTATATTTTAAATTATAGGAAAAGGAATTGGGGTGACCTCCTTTACATGATCAAGTTTTTAGGAGGTATTATATGAAGAAAAAGAAGAATGACTCGAATCCGGATCAGTGGGTGGAGGAAAGGGCCGAACAAGCCTATGTAAGTTATTTAACATAATTTTAAGTATAATTGATTGTTATTCTAACTTTTGATTTTAATATACACATTGCATCTAATTATTATTTTTAATATGTAGTGTGACAATGAGTGATATATACAAGAGCTTGGAGATTCGGTCGAGCTAACCCCTGAGCTGTTCAATCAAATTTGGATGACAAAGGTTGCATGCAGGAGCAATAAAGGTCGTCTTTATGGAATGAGTTTATAAAATAATATATGACAATTCCAATCCAATTTACAAGGTATTGGATCATCACATCAAGCTAAGGCTATTGATGGGACTCAGATGACTATCATGAGTCAAATAATTGAAGAACTTACACGTCCATTGGCAGAATCTAAAGCAAGAAGGGCTTAGGAATATGCCGAACTCAAGAAGAAAATGCTCAGTCTAGCCAGATGACGGTCCTCACCCCATGATGATTCTGACGATAGTACAGATGATTTTGTTGAAAATAGCCCTTAGTGCCCTTTTATTTTAGTTTTGGACAATTTTAGAAATTTTGTTGAACTTTGACACTATTTAAAACTTTGTAAATTATGAATTTCAATGTTCTTTATGCTTAATTGTATTTATTAAGATGTATTTTGAATGATTTAATTATTATTGATTGTGTTGTACTGGTATATTGAACCAGTTTGGGAAGATTTTATTTTTTGTATTTTAATGCATGTGGGCAGTAGAAATTGCAAGTTTTTGCTGTCCAAAAAATTGCAGAAAAGCGACGGACAGGATCGCTAAGTCTGTCGCTTTTCTAAAAATTTTTTAAAAGAATTTCCAGAAAAGTGACGGACGGCGTCACTTAGTTCGTCGCTTTTCTGAAAACTCTTTTTAAAAGCCCAAAAAAGCAATGGATGTCCGTCGTTTTTTTTATTTTTATTTATCTTTCAAATATTCATTTTTTAAAGTTTATGACGCAGTCCATCGCAAAATAAATTTAAAAAATAAATAAAAAAGCAATGATTGTCCGTCGCTTTGTTTAAATTTTTTTTATTTTACTATGCACAGACTGCGTCGCTTTTTTGTCTATCACTTTTTCGTCACTTTTAAAAAAAAGTGACAGACCCATTTGCGTCGCTTTTTCATCGCTTTGTGCCTTTATCACTTTTTTGTGTCACTTTTTGACTGACTTTTAGTAGTGCACCTGCATGCTGACAAAGAAACCAAAACAAACAAAAATATGTAAAATAAAGAAATATGGATTAATTCTCTAATTACTCTAATCAAACTAATCTAAAAGCCATATTCCCCAGCAACAGTACCAAAATTTGATCACACCAAATTACACCTTTCAATTTTGATATAAGTGGTCATCGTTCAAATATAGAGCCTAACAATGGTGAGGGTCGATCCTAGACTTCGAATAATTAAAGCAACTTCGACTTATATCTAAAAGGGGGTTTTATGATGTAATAACAATTACTAAAGTCTATTCTAATAACAATCAAGATGCAAGTATTATGAGTTCAGTGAGAGATTATAACTAGGGTATTGTGTTACCCATGAATTCTCAACATAGTATAACCTCATAATTGTAACCTTTTTTACTACGTAGCATGCAAAATTGATAAGTTATGTTCACCTAAGTCCTTGGTCCAGAAAATACATAAATTTCACCTTGTAATTTGGTTCACCGATCAGTGTCGCATTACTAACCGTTACCCTAGTCCAAGTTTAGCTATTTCTTGGTACATTCAAGCTGATTAGGTAAGTATAATCACGTCAAATCTTATTATTTATCCTATTACCTTCTTGGCTTGGAAAGAAGAATAAGGTGAGTTCTAACATTTGTAATCATTAAAAAGCAATCCAAACAAAGAGATAAATAATACATGTATGCACACTTTCCAAGGATTACGAATTATTTTAGTTTTTACTTTGTTAGTCCTTTATGGTTCTCACAACCCTAGCTGCGAATTCAACTATTCATGTTCGTTATAGATGATGAAATCATGATTGATGTTTGCATAATTAAATACTTATAATGAAGAATTGAAGAACAAAAAATAAAAAATCTCCATGTTAATCTTAACATAAAAATCCAAACATAAGAATAAAGTGTTTTTGTCTCCTTAAAACACTAAGTACAAATGCAAAACTGATAATAATACGTTTTGTACATTATAAAATAACTAAAAACCTCTATTTATAAACATAGAAAACTAAATCTTAAGCAAATAAGGAGTATTGGATTTGGGACAGACCACGAGCCAAAGTACAATTTGTGGATGGATCCATAGCTCGTTGTTAGGGTATCGTAGACTACAACACTATAAGTTTGGGCTAATTCATGAAACCTCATCCATGACTCGTAGTTTGGACTATGAGTGATGGTCTTCTTCATCTTGTGGGATTTCGGTTTCTCTTCTTCTCGAACCATGACCAAGATCATAGGTCTTGGAATGATCCATTAAATCATAGTTAGAAAATCCCATTATCTTTGGATTAAATACCCGAACACCCATCTATGGCTTGAGGGTCAAACCATGGCTTGTAAGTTGTCTCATACAGGTCAAAAAGCTTCTAAATCAGTAGTCTTCACAAAAATGCCCTGAATCCTATAATCCTGTAAAAATAGCACAAACACAAATAAAATATACTAAAAATTACTAGAGAACACACAAAATTCCAAGTTTAAAATATCAAAAGTGACATATTTTGGCGGCACATCAGTGAGCTAGTAGCTTGTTCTAGACCTTGCCAAGATCTATGATGTAAAGGCATGTTTGGACCTATGTGATATACTTCTTGTTTAATGGAAAGATGTTACTCCTATGTTTTTAGCTTGTATGAGACTATGTTTCCACTTGCTTATTCTTTTAATTGCTTATTTATCTTATCTATGCTTATGATATGAATAAAAGGCTTGGATAGGACATCTCTGAGTTGCACATTTGTCGTGTCATAGGTAGCCTCTAGGTTCGAGTCATGACAGATGTGGATGGGCTTAGGTCCATTGATATATCTATGCTTTGGGGTATAGTTGATGCCCCTGAGATTCCTTCTTCCAGGTTTCCATCTATGATAGACTAAAAAGTCCACTCTGAGATTCCACCACTTCCACGACAGATGAGAGTGGTGTTATTATGGGGATTAAGTATGATATTCAACTGGAGAACATTTAGAGGACCTTGATAACCTTGAGGATGTTAACCTACAGATGGCATTATCTCGATCATTTCAAGAATTTTCAGTTGATAGGTCTACTACGAGCCATCCTCCTTTTCTATTCGCCTAAGTGTGACACTTGATGCCCTGGTTGAGGATGTCCAGGTGGTATAGAGTTTACCTACGACATAGCTTGATAGAGAGATCCTTATTCTCACTTTTTTTCTTTCAGCTTTCGATTTGTACTTCTATTTTGGAATTGAGACATGTTTTTTCCTTTTAGTGGGGGTGGTGCTTAGTACCTAATGCTTTTTTTATAAATATTAATTTTGATTTTTTTATTTAATTTTATTTTCTATTTGGTCTGCATAGACAACTCTTTAATTTTATCCCAATAGTGTAATATTGCTTCATTATGACTTGTCAGACTCGATTTCTTGGTAAATAATTGCTTATTGTTATTTTGTACATTTGAGTGTTGGTTTTAATCAATATTGATATCTCAAATTATGCTTTTTGATGAATAACATGTTGGTGTGGTTCCAATGAGGTACTTTGGGTTGCATAAGCCATGTGTGGGCTAATCGCATTTTTTTATGATTGGTTTATATCAAGTGTGAGGTCTTGCAATGTTATACCCCGTAATTAATTCAATCGAAGTAAATCATTCTATTGGAAAAGGTGTGTCGATCATGGCATAATTTAAATTACGTAAGTTCGTGGTGCTTAATTACAATTGGAGCGTACATTTTTAAGATCGAGTCGGGAGTCCTCAATTGGATTAAAATAGAAACGTTTGGGGACCTAATTCAACAATGGGCTAACTAGGAGCCTTGGGGTGCAATTTCAAGAAATGTATTTTCTATAAATACCATC
>JAOTQJ010134573.1:0-10037 GCA_025642045.1 Solanum sejunctum | reverse complement strand
TCATTAGATATTTTTTATGAATTTCAACTAAGTATCGTAAGTAAATTGCTCTCCGTTATTCAATCATTTGATAACCAGATTCCTTCTATGATAAATGATCACTATAAGTCAAACTCAATAGAATTTGATCAATCCTAATTTCTGTCATTAAGGTGGAGAAATAAACCAAGAATTTATTTTCTTCATCATCAATTGAATCACTGTTCGCGACCCAGGATTCAATTTTCTCATCAATCCAATCCCCGTTCACATTTTTTCTTTTTCTTATCAGTGAATAGATCTCTTTACTTGTATGACTTAGGTGTCTTGTATTTCTTGAAACAATGATTCAAAATTTGTTTTCAATTGTTATAGCTGCTAACAAGTCAAAGTCGAGCACCAAAGGTCGGGTGGCCTAGCACAAGATATAGAGATTCCTACTTGTAAGTGGGAAGAGATTAATATAGATTTTGTGGTTAGGTTATCAAATACTAGAAAAGGTTTTGATTTCATTTGGGTTGTGGTTGATAGGATGACAAAAATGGCTCATTTTCTGCCTACTAAAACCACATATGGGGCTGAAGATTATGCTAGGTTGTACATTCATAACTTGGTGTGGTTGAATGGGGTTTCTTTTTCTATCATGTCAGATCGCGGTGCTCAATTTACTTCATATTTTTGGAGGTCCTTTCAAAAGGGTCTTGGTACAAGAGTTAAACTTAGTACGACCTTTCACCCTCAAATGGATGGCCAAGCTGAAAGAACTATTCAGACACTTTAAGATATGCTTAGGGCTTATGTATTAGAGCTTAAGGCTAATTGGGATGATCATCTTCCATTGATTGAGTTTGCTTATAACAATAGCTATCATTCTAGCATTAGTATGGCTCCTTTTGAGGCTCTCTATGGTAGATGTTGTAGGTCACTGGCTGGGTGGGTTGAGGTTAGAGAGGTGGCATTGTTGGGTCCAAATCTGGTTATAGAGGTTCTTTATAAGGTTAGGATGATTAGAGAGAGGTTGAAGACGGCCCAAAATGGCCAAATGTTATATCTAGATGTAAGGAGAAGGGATCTTGAATTCAAAGTTGGTGATTGGGTCTATTTGAAACTATCACCCATGAAGGGTGTGGTTCATTTTGGTAAGAAGGGTAAGTTGAGTCCAAGATATATGGGTCCTTATAAGGTAATAAGGAGGATTGGCAAGGTAGATTATGAGTTAGAGTTGCCTAGTGAGATAGATTTGGTTCATCTGATCTTTCATGTATCCATGTTGAGGAAATATGTGGGAGACCCTAATGCTATTTGAGTGTTGTTGAGGACAACTTGACTTATGAAGAGGTTTCGGTTCAAAATTTGGATAGACAAGTGAAGAGGTTGATGAACAAGGATGTTGCTTCCATTAAGGTCCTTTGGATGAATCAACAAGTTAAAAGTGCTACACGGGAGGCTGAAGCTGTAACATCCCATATCTTATATGTACTAGTTCTATGCAAATGAAACATGATATGCTTGGTCAAATTAGTGCTAATTTTTAAAAGTGCTTGAATCTCAAATTAGAGGGAGATATGTACATCTAACACTAAAGAGGATCGAGTGTATATAAGTTTTAAGTCAAATTGAGGAGATCCCGACCTTAAGTAAAGTGGAAAAAGTGAGGTGCTTGTAGGACTTAGGAAGCTAGCTAGTGAGTTACCTACATTCTTAGCTTAAATATGCTAGCTAGACGAAGATGAGGCGCAACACCAAATCTGTCCAAGTCCAATAATGAATAAAATTTGTATTAAAGGCACAACTTTAGACCGTGTTTTAGCACCATAAATGGACAATACTTACAACCCAAGATGAATAATAAAAGGTCAAGTACATCACAACCCACTTGACTATTTGGGCCTAAACTAAGTTAAGGAAAAAAGAAAAATGGGCAGTCAAGGCCCATCAAATTGGAACCTAATAAGGCCCAAGTAAAAGAGACAAAATGGTACATTACTTAATTGATAAAATAAGGCTTCAAATGGGAAAGAAAGTAGGCCAAAGAGTCCCTTTAAATTAAAATCAGCTCCTTAAGTCATTTAAAACTTGGACAAAAATTCTAATTTTTGCTAAGTTCTTTTTGCTCGTTTTCAACTCATACAAAGCAGCCACAAGAAACCTTATTAGGGTTCTTAAAGAAGCTCTCAATATTGAAGGTAAAGGTAAGTAAAGATACTTGTATATTAAGTATGATTTCTTCATGATAAACAAGAGACTAGGCTGGTTATACTTGTGCTGAAACTTTGGATAGCATGTGTTCCAAGGATTATTATACACTTTTCTTATTTATTAATAGACTTTTCTCTTATTGGTTAGCTGGATTATGAAGTAAAGTTTTATGTTTTTAACAATGTTTGGTTCTATAATGATGTATCAAGGTCGCTGCACTATTTTGTTATACTTAAATGATTGAGTTTTAGTGTGTTATCCTAAATATGTTGTTAGCCAAAATTATGGGTTGCTTAATTGAGGATTATGGTCTCACGTCTTTCACCTATTTTGGGTAATATTTTTGGACTGTTCTAGGGCTTCTTTTATGTTAAATATGGTGGGGGTAGTTTGGTTAAAGTTGGAACAAGTTTGGAATTGTCGACGTTAAAATGTAGCGAAGGGACGTAATGGTATGCTGCCTATTTGTATGTTGTGTAAAATTATTATGTATTGTGCTTTGTGGGCTGTTGTGAGATTGTTATGGCACTAAAATAAACTATACATGATATGTATATGAGAATGTGTCTTAAAAAATACAATTAGAGGCGAAAAAGGTTGAAAGAATACGCTCGGGTAAATAGTTGTACGCTTGCTGCCCATGTGTTTTTTCATAAGATTGGACTTCCAAGATGTATCTATTGACTGCTAATACTAGTTTTATCACTTACTATATTGTATAATATTTGGAGGAAATAAAGGTTATTTTGAGTTAATAGCAAGGTCATACGATAAGGTATGTAAGACTACTTAATTTCATATTATTTGGCATGAAGCCTAGATCCTTTCTTTGCACATAAAGGCACTTACCAACTCCGACATGACTAACAACCGTGTCTTCACTCTTTCACATGTTCATATGCTCCCATGTATAGTCATCTTCAAATCTACATACATACTTGGGTGCTAAGATACATGAGTTCCTTTTTGCTAAATAAAGTTCACGAGTTGTTTTATCTCCTACTCATTTCATTATTTATGTAACCTACTCTTTTCATCGTGGTATTATCTTGTATAGTTATTTACATGTCACATGCTATATCTATATTCCTGCAGCTCCAATATTATGACCACCAAAAGAATCATCTCAAAAGTAATTTAAAGATAAAGTAAGTTGCTTATTAATGGGTAGTAGCCCTAAGGTGGAAAAATCACCTAACAGGTGCCGATCCCATTATGGGGAGTATCAAAGGGGTGAAAGGAAAGCCTAGCATGGGTCGATCCCCATATTGATTTACCACTAATCAGCTGATCATTTGTATTACATATTGTGTACAAATTATACAGTAAATAAAGGTAAAGTAATAAAAAGGACATAAAATACATGATTCCATAGTGTTACTAATAGTGGTCTCTTATCCTTACATTAGTGCATGATTTCATTTGAGTTGTTACTTCATATACAGTGATTCCTGCCTTACATATTTAGTACACTATCTCATACTGATGATCCTTATGAGGGACCTATATTTTATGCTACAGGTATAGACACTAGTAGATCTTCCCAATAGGAGTGTAGGATATCCAGTTGTTATCGAGCTCCAAGTTGCTTCAGGGCTTTGTGTGTGTGTATAGAGCTTATTTTTTTAATTGTATAGTTAGCTGAGGTAGGGCCTATCCCAGTCCTTATCAGATACTTTTTCTTATTTAGAGGCTTTGTAGACAATGTAAAGTAAAGTGTGGTCATGTCTTGTACTTTAGACATTTTGGCTCCAACATCCTAGTGATATGCATTTTGTTTTGGCTTATTATTATTGTCTACCCTCTTGAATGCATGCTAAATTAGAAACCCTTTATAATGTTCATAGCGAGTGCATGGTTATATTTTGGTTTTCCCGAGCTTTGTCAGCAATGGGTGCTGGTCTGCGTTAATAAGACTTTGGGCGTGACAGAAGCATACATGCTTAATTTTAGCCCTCATATCATTGCATACATTCATGTTTAAATTGACAAGTTCTTTGACATTCGACGATGAATATTAAAAAGGGGGAGATATTGAAACGACCTCAAAAAGTACCCAAAAATGTGCCTTGGAAGTGCTCAAAATCATAATTTCCATATATATAAAAATTGGTGTGCGATATCAAAAATGCAACTTCATATTCTTTATCATGGGGTGAGATAGAGTGGTAAATTGGGCAAACCCCAATTTTAGAGTAACCATAGCAATATTTGATTTTCCTAAGTTTACGCAAAATGGTGGCAATTTATGATGGTACCGCGAAGCACAGTCATTGCGGACCAGTGTAAAAATTGCCTCTATGATAGGTCCGCATCGTGGACTAGACACGGACCTGCGTATTTTATTGCTAGTGATTTTTTATCTCAGTCCAAGGCTTTTGAGTCTTGTGCCTAAGTCTTCCCATGCGTGAAAATACCTATACTTTGACATATTTTACCTTCATATCATCCAAGACATTCCCCAATACTCTCTCAAACCCTTAGACTAATATTTCTCTCAAAATTTAAGTGTCCAAATCTCTTTCGGATCTTAAGAAATTCATCCAAGTTTCAAGTCTCCATTCAAATCTTCATCAAGAAATTCTCCAAAGCTAACGTATATGGGTTTAAAACCATTGGGTCCTTTCACGAATAGTGCCCAAGCTTCCTTTTTATCTAAAATACATGTTTCTAAGTTGATTTTATATATGGATTTTTTATTATGAATTTGACTATGAACTATGTTGGGGTTTTGTAAAAGTATGACTGTTCATGCATGTTTTGAGCTATGAATCTTAGATCTATCTTGAGATTTAATGAAGGATTTTGATGTATATTATATGATGGTGTTACCAAGTATTAGCGATATAATTTACTTCAAGATTTCTTGCATGATTTAACTCTTTAATTGCATGATTTTACACTAGCATTGCATACCCACCAAATGTTTCATAAAATATCCGATTATGATTTCTTGAGGAATTGAAGGTCCAATGCACGTCTTATGAGATGAATGACTTTATTATGATGAAACGGATGTCTGTATATGATATTCTCCTATATTGTGTTGTAAATTGACTATGCCCTACTCAGGGGGTTGTGAGCCCGGGTAACCATGTCAAGGGATTTGTACTATGATAACCATGTTGAGGATTTGTACCTTGATAACCATATTGAGGGCTTGGTACCTTAATCACAATGGGTGGTAGGGTGAGATGATCCACCAGCCAATCAAGGGATTTGTACCTTGATAATCGTGTTGAGGGGTTTATACCTCAATCACCATGAGTGGTATTGTGACACGATCCACCATCCAATTGAGAGGTTGGTACCTTCATAGACTATGAACTCGATAGTGATCATCTCATCTTGCACATGTATTATGTTCTATGTAAGCATGATTTACTTAAGCATTGATTATATATGTTATATTACTATTATGTTATCCATTGCTTATCGTTATGCATTTTGACCATGTTGTCTATCTCTTGTTGCATTGCATTCTACATACTTAGTACATTCAAATGTACTAATGCATACTCTATGCCTACATGATATCACCATGTAGGAATCAGAGCCCCACTTGAGCATCTTCCTCCACGTGGCTAGTACTATTTCTCTCAAGCTATTTAGTGAGTCCTCCATTCCAGGGATAATGTTTATGATCACATGCTACGTTCTAAGACTATCTTTTTTTATATATGTATTGACTATGAGGGTAAGCCCGATTGCTTGTCTTGTCCCCCACTCTTATCTATGTAGTAGAGGTATTGTTGGACAAGTTATGCCATTATGTTATAAGCCTTTACTCTTTTGATTTAAAGATGTCTTATGTTATGGAAGTTTCCCTTTATGTCCTTTTCACTTATCTCTACTCTTATTAATGTTGTTTAATACTTCTGCGATCAAGGATGTGGAATGATATGTAAAGAGGCTTGAAAGTCTAGGCTCTAGGATTGTCTAGGCTCTAGGATTGGGTTTGAAAGTTTCCATTATGTTCATACATACCCTAACACGCATTCTGCCTCCTGATTACCCCTATTCATCCCCTTACATGCTGCCAACAGATAATTCGGTTGTGTTTAGCTTAAAGCCCTTTGTGGAGGATTCTATTTACCATATTTAATTTGTTGTTTCCTGTGTTTACCTCTTTGCCCTGATAAAGCCATGAATTCCATTGTGTGGTTGTAGGGTGTGTGGTTGAAGGTATTTTACTGTGTATCATTAAATATATTTTCATGCCTCACTAACCAGACGTTCCATATGAAGAAGGGAAAGGCTTCATTGCAATATAGATTGTGTTTAATAGTGAATTTTAGGCTTGTCAGATGATCTAACTAATTGTTAACTCTGGAGTTTAAAATTTGGTTAATTATTTACAGGAATCCTAGTTGTTTCCAATGTACTCATACCTTTAGGCACTCTAGAAAGATATGTCGGCATGTTTCAGGTGCATTGCAGTGGTGACATAGTGGGCTTATGTCTATTCCTATTTAATGCAAATGGTATTTTTTTTAGGAGCCTTTCATGTTTACATAACCATAGTAAGAATTTTAGTTTGTCAGGGCATTACAACTTCCAAATCCAAGAATATTTGGAATGTGTTGACGACTCTACATTTTATTAAGTAGTGAGTAGTTTGTAGGCCGACTTAATTGTGAATTCCCAATTGGGGCTTAAGACTCTCATCAAACACTTAGTTTGCAAGATCATTGAATTAGTTTCACTAGTCTAATAGTGCAATGACATATTTATGAAACACAAACTACAGTAAAATATTCACAGTATATAATCGTGTACCTATTACAGAAATCTTTATCTCTTAGAGAAGAACTCTTCACTAGAATCTTCAATGGAGCCTTTTAGAATTGGAGGAGGAAGAAGAATAGAAAGCCAATAACTTTTTTTCTTTTAATGTACTCCTTCTCATTTGAAGGAGGAGTCCTTTTATAATAATCACAAGATGCAACTATTCAAAAATTGAAACACCCCAAAAATCTGCTTTTGAAATGTCCATAATCATAATTTTTATGTATCTCAAAATTCGTGCATGATATCGAAACTCTGACTTCATATTCTTGACCAGAGGGAAATATTGAGTGGAAAATGCGTATAACCCAAATTTTAGAGGTCCCATAGTGAAAAATAATTTTCACTAATTTTCTTTATCTAGTATTGTCTATCTGTGCCCTGCACGCGATGCGCTAGTGGCACAGAGCAGTACAAACTGGGCTTGCATAATGGGTCTGCATCGCACCAAGGAAGCAGACCAGTGTTAGTTTTTCCTTGGCTTTTTATTTCAGTCCAAGGGCATTGAGGTCATAGCCCCATGCCCATTTATGCGTGAAAAAACTATACTTAGTCATTTTTCAACTCTATATCACTAAAGACCCTCCCAAAACCCTCTACAAGATTTAACCATATATCTCATTCAAATTCCAAGGATTTCAAGCCTATGAAACACAAGGATTCTCTTTAAGCCCATGTTCTCTCTAATGTCAACTCAAGAAAACCCAAGTTTGAGGTATATGGGTTTCATCCATTAGGTCCTTTCACCCATGCAGCTCAATCTTTCTTTTTATGAAAATTGCATGTTTTCAAGTTGTATCCTCTATGGGTATCTCTTATTATAGATTTTGATTATAAATTATTTTGGGGTGTTATGATGTTGATTGACTATGAATGTATATCTACTTCAAGCTTATATTATAAATTGGTTGTGTCTATTGAGACTATACATGTTTTGAGTTATGAAACTATGGTCTATTATGAGATTTGCTGATGGATTCCAAGGTATAGTACATGAGGATTTTACTATATGTTGGTAGTGATTTACATTGTGTTTTCTCATATTATTCTCTTGAATTGTATAATTTTGAACTAGTATTATGAACCCACCAAGTGTTTGATAAAATGAAATGTCAAGGATTCTCAAGTAATTGATGGTCTAATGCATGGTTTATAAGTCAAGTGACTTTATGGAGATTAAGGGCTTGCATGTATGCATTGAATTCATGTAAAGTACCTTTGGCATTGCAAGTGAATTGTTGGGCTCCTATGTGTTGTTGCGTTCTTGGGAAAATGTGAAGTCCTTTCTTGATACTTGAATATGATGGTTGATGAGCTATTTTCGTGACTCCTATCAAAAAGATTATATCATAAGGTATGGATATCTTATAAGACCTACCAAAAAAGCCATATCGTAACGCAGAAAAACTCATGACTCCTACAGAAAAGATTATATCCTAAGGTAAGGACACCTTATAACACCTACCAAAAAGGTCATGCCGTAAGGTAGAATAACTCATGACTCCTATCAAAAAGATTATATTGTAAGGTACGAACATCTTATAAGACCTACCAAAAATACCATTTCATAAGGTAGAATAACTCATCGCTCTACCTAAAAGATTATATCGTAAAGTAAGGGACATCTTATACTACTTATCGAAAAGACTATAACGTAAGGTAGGGGTATTGGTAATACTCTCCGAAAAGGTTATACTGTAAGGTGAGCGGGTGGTTATTTGGCCTATCTCATACATATTTCGGTAAAGTTCGAGTATATCTTCCATATTGAGTTTATGTTCCTTAATTATGATTAAGCATCTTGTTATTATGGCATATAACTGTCATGACCCAAAACAGGGCCTAGACGTTAACTTTTCATTACATATCATTGACCACAGAAGCATTTAAATGACATAAAAGAGTAAAAATAGGGGCAATGGGATGAAGGAGAAAGCTTGTACAACATAGTAATCAAGGGACAAGAGTCAAGGCTTATGTCGTAGATACATAGCATATCCAACAACACCTTTACTACATAGATAAGAGCGGGGGCCAAGACAAAGCAACCAGGCTCACCCTCATATTCTAAATACAAAGTATGTAATAGTGTTCAATACATAATAAGAGAAACATATATAAGGTCTTCGAAGTAGAGGATCCACCAACTAGCTTGAGTAGCACCGAACTAGCCATATGCAGGAGAAAGATGATCAACTTGGGCTTTGATCCTTACATGGTGATATTATATAGGCAAGAGTATGCGTTAGTATGTTCGAATGTACTATGTATGTAGGATGCAATGCAACAATCAATAGGCATCATAACCAAAATGCATAATATTAAGAAATAGACATAATATATAATATGACATGTATGATCAAAGCTTAAGTAAAACATGCTTAAGTAACTCATGCTCATATAGGATATTATATGTGTAGAAGAGACCAAGCTAGCTATTCAAGATATAAACTCCTTAGTGGTTGTGTGATATAAACCTCTCACATGGTTGATGGTAATCACACCTTACCAACACGGTGATGAAGGGAAACACCCTGCATTGTTGATGAGTATAAACCCCCAATATGTTTACCTAGGCTTTATCCCTCCGGATCAGGTATGGTCTAATGGTACACTTTATAGAGTATATTTTATACCTAAGCTCATTTCATCATCAAATAGTCATTCATATCATATCTCATGCTTTGTACCTTCAACTCCTTAAGAAACCACATCTAGACATTTTATCAAACACTTATAGGGTGTGAAATGGTAGTATAAAACCATGTAATTGAGAGATGAAATCATGCAAGAAAATCTATTATAAAACCATCATTCAATACCTTGCAACACCATTAAGATATATACGTCAAAACCCCTCATCAAATCTTACAATAGATCTAAGATTTATAGCTCAAAACATAGCAAAATAGTCATAATTTTATATAGCCTTAATATCGTGTGCAGTGAATTTCATAATATGCAAGACCCATTTCTAAATCAACTTTAAATCATGTAATTTATGCAAAAAAAGGCTTGGGTATCATGGGCAAAAGGAATCCATGAAATAAACCCACATACCTTAGCTTTGG
>JAOTQJ010134562.1:0-10039 GCA_025642045.1 Solanum sejunctum | reverse complement strand
CTTCTGGATAACACATTTGGAAGGCATAATCTTCTACCCAGTGAATTCAACATATTTCTATACTTATCATCTTACAACATGATCATATAAACTTGAACATCTATACTCTATAAGTTCCAACTCCCACAAAAGCTTGATAGTAACAAAGTGTCCATACTTTCCAAAAGACAAAGATATAAAGGATAAAAGGATTATCTTCGAAAGAACTTCATAGACCATATCATTGAACATAAGATCTAAAGGTTATTGGTTTAACTATCAATTTGACAAAATTAACAATCCTAATTATCTGTTTCAATTAATTCGGCCATTGCGCACAAAATGTAAAAGTAATTAAGAAAGAAAGAATCTTAATTGTCATTTTTTATTCATTAAAAGTGGGGGATACGAAAGGAAAAAATAGCAAATAAACAGCAACGAAAATAACATCACATTTACGTAAAGAAAGTCTCTTCGATCACCAACCAATGAGGTGGGAAAAGAAAAACAAAAGGAAAAAACCTAACCGAAGTAGCCCACCAGCAGTGCAAAGGCAATGCTATGTTGCGAAAGAATAGGTAAAATGTTCGCAACAAAGGTAGACATATCAGAATGAATGGAATGTTTAGCATCAAACTAGGTTGCTAAGTTTTACATAGTTTCACTTTTTTTTCTGGATAAAGCAAAGATAAACATAGTTTCACTTGTCAAAATTTAGATTTCTGGATAAGAGTGGAAAACAATATAAGAAAGAAGAACTGCAGAAAATAATCTCTAACAAATCCAGGCCTCCAAAACAACGTAATTTTTTTCTCGTGGACACAACATGGATAGGGTAAAGCAATAACTTACAAGCAAGTGCAGATCATGGAATGAAATTTTGAAAAGCACCATGAAAGTGTTTAAGAGTTTTCCTATCTTTATTTTCCGTGGAGATTTTTCTTGGCTTACCCTTGTGTGGTTCGTTTTTGTCTTCTATCCTTCTCTGTATCAAGTAAACATGAAGAGTTGTGTTTTTCATTCATTAGACGTAAAATACTATTTTGTATTGAGAATTTACGTCAAAATTTGTTTTATTAGTATAAAACTAAATCCAAGAAAGTAAATAGGAGTATTCAATTGCTTTTGAATCTATGGAATTCAAAAAATTAAGACGAGGAAAACATTATCTACACTTTTGTAGAAAACCTTTTTGAAGGATATATGATGTTAATTTTTTCCACATGAATAGGCAAAAGAGGGAGGCACAAACATTTGACTTTTCTAGCAGTAAAAAGAGAAACACACGGATGGAACTAACCACAAAGAAGACATACCTTTTCAATAAAAATATAACTCTTGGATATTTTTCTTTCTTTATTTTTAAGTAAACAGGACTATTGTTAAAAAATTGAGAGAAGAATTGTAAGAGTGCCACATCACCGAGCTGCCAATCCTCATTTATATATAATAGATTGCCTTATTTTCTCCTTTCTTTTGATTTTTCAAGAAAGATGATTCCCTATTATATTACTGTTCAAATTAAGTGACAACCATGTTCCATTTCTCCCCATTATTTTTGTAGGTACTGCAAGGAGACAATCAAGATGGTTAAGTGATCTATAGATAGCACAATAGTCATTAGTATACAGTAAACAGAACTGCAACATTGTTTTTCTTTCAAGCTAAGATCAGAAAAGGACTACTACGAATTGATTGGGAAGAAAAATGTTTGATTGATATACTACATTCTAATCAAGGAACTACAGCATAGAACTAATATGATTGCAACACAATAGAGTAAATTCAGGCGATTGGACAACACTTTCTAGACATAGCTTATGAATAAATCAATCTACTGAGAAATCTACACGAGAATCTGTGGAGAATATAAAGTTTTGGTACCCTTATCTGTTAATGTCTTCCAATGATGATGTTGAAGGAAATATTCCTTATCCCTATATTTGAGTCAATGAGTATACTTGAGTTTGAGTATTATGGATTTGAGTAATTGATTGTTTGAGTACTTGAGTTGAGTTGCACTTGTGATATGAGTCTACTCTTATTTTTACCATCATTCGAGGATGAATGATCTTAAGGGGGAAGTATTGTAAAACCCAATAATTATTTTAAATCAGACAAGTTCATAAAGCCCAAGGAGAAAATCTTGTTTTTGTACTAGATGGGATCTATGAATCATATCTATAGCCTATAAATCAATTCACGAATCGTACATGGGGGCATGTAGATTCCCTTTACACTTCAAAATTTTTGAAGTTGAAGGCACAGTCTATGATCAAGTACACAAGCCATAGAACCTTCTATAATCTATAGACTTAGTCTTGTGATTCCAAACCCTAAAAGTACCAAGCCTCTGAATTAGACCAAAGTTGAACAGAAAACAAGACCCATTTATGATCTATAAAAACATTTATGACACATAAAAGCTTGGCCATAGACCCAACCATAAAGACCGCAATTGCTATGGAGGTCATCTATGACTAGTAGAAGTGGCCACGACTAGTAAACGGGGTTTCATGGTCCACCTTAGCAGTTTTAGTCTAGTGACCCATCCTAGGGCCTAGTCATCACATGACAAATGAGATATCCGGAGGCATTGCACCCCGCCCATCTTTAATATCCAAGCATTCATAGGCATAAAACTTAAACATTTGCGAAATGAACAAGGAGAGGGTCTAAGGGACATCACATGACAATGAAACAACATTAAAAAACATATATAGTGTCCAAAAATCTTACCAACTAAAACATGGAATGGATGGAACCAGTATCCATCAGCTTCCATCAAATAGAAAAGAGTCCATCATTCAATAACATAGAAAGTAAAATCCTCTAAAATCCAACATATATATCAATGTCTAAAATGCATAGCAAGAATGAAAATGGTAAAGAACCTAACTAAGGGCTTACCTTTAAATAATAATCTCGAACACCTTAAAACTAGCCATGAGCTGATCGAGGAGCACCTGTCCCTACATGGTTAAATCATGCTGGCAAAATATGTATCAGTACATGTACTAAGTATGTGAGATGCAATGTAAACATGAAATTATAATTCCATCATTCATTAAAATTATAGATATTTAACATACCAATAACAACATTGGGTGCTTCATACACCACTTGCCTCCTTTACAGAGCTTAAAACCGGCAATAATATGGAGCACCTCCTTGTTGGCCACCTTGTGCCCTTTGTTCACCATGAGCACCTTGTCCTTGAGGAGGGCCATCTCTACCTTTTCCTTAGGCCATCAACACTCGGGACATATAACCTCCTTGGTACCTCTATACCCCATCATCCCCTTTGGTAAAGACTAAGACTTTTTGCTTATGGACTTCTTCTTTGGATTGGAGAAGAATGGGAGGTTGATTCTACTTTTACTTTACTTCTACTACTAATAAGGACTCGGCTCCATTCTAAATAGTTATACCTCCCTTATTTGTATCAACTAGTTTTATCCCTAAACAAGAAAGTTTATGAACTTCTTTGGATAAATCCTTCTTATCTTCCTAAATATGTGTTGTACTTTCCATTAATAGACTGCTAAGAGCATCAGTAATAATGTTAGATTTACTTGGAAATTAGATAATCCACGTGCCATAGCCCTTGAGCAATTCCAGAAACTTTCTCTGCCCAGGTTCAACTCTTTCTAACTGTATACATACATTCGTGAATGCATCAACTTGTTCTCCATAGAGATGGTGCCTCCAAATTATGAGTGTGAATATCACCGCCACTAACTCAAGGCCATGAGTTGGGTAATTTTTCTCAATGGTCTTGAACTATCTGGAGGCACATGGTATAATTTTGCCTCTCTACATCAATAACATCCAAGCCCAACTCTAGATGTATTACAAAAAACAATAACATTGTCTGTTCCCTCAAGTTTGGATAATATTGGAGTCATGGTTAGTCTAGTTTTTAACTCTGGAAACTCTTCTTGCATGCCTCTGATTATTGAAATTTTACCTTCTTTTGGGTCAACCTAGTTAATGGAGCTGATATAGATAAAAATTCCTCAACAAAATGCCTTATATATCCCAATAACTTAAAGAAAGTCCTTATATAAATTAGAAAAGTGGGTCTTGGCCAGCTCTTCGCTGCTTCAATCTTTTGAGAGTCAACGTATATACCCTTTTCAAACATAATGTGGCTTCGAAATGCCACGGGTGCCAAACAAAACTTACACTTTGAAAAGTTAGCATAAAATCTCTTATTCTTAGGGGCCTTAAGGATGATTCTAAGATAGTCAACATATTTCTCCTCATTTTTATAGTATATTAGTATTCCATATATGAACATAATGACGAACCTGTCTAGATATTACCTCAACACTTGGTTCATAAGGTCCATGAAGGCTATAGGAGCGTTAGTCAATCCAAAGGACATAACCAGAAAATCATAATACCCATAGTAGGTTTTGAAGGCTGTCTTTAGATGTCACTTTCTCTAACTTTCAATTGATATAAGCTCTATCTTAGAGAAACATGTTGAACCCTAAAGGTGATTAAACAAATAATCAATTTTAGGAAAGGTATACTTATTATTGATAGAGGTCACATTTATTCGATGGTAGTCAATGCAAATCGAAATGAAATTATTGTTCTTTCACTCATAGAACCAGAAAACCCCTAGACAAACCACTAGGTGTAATGAAACCTTTATCTAGAAGATGTTTCAAATACTCTTTCTAATTTTTTAGCACTGCTGGGGCCATTCTATGTGGTAGGAAAGATATAGACTAAGTTTCTGCAGGGACATGTATCTCAAAGTCTATGTGCTTATCTATAGAGATTCTAGGTAGATCATTAGGAATAATTTCAGAAAAAATCATTTATGACTGGGATTAACTAGAAGGTTGATGCCTCCACACTAGGATCTTTGGATTTAACTATATAGTAGATGCACCCCTTGGAAATTAATGTTCTATAAAAATACAGCATATTTGATGCCTAAAACAAGGGCTTTTACAAGTTCTTAATGCAACATGGAAGTAGGTTTTTATGCATTTTTGTGTTAGTTGTGAAGAAAACAGTTTGGCATGATTTTGGGAAGAAAAGTGTAGATTTCGATCAAGTCAGGTCGTTCAAGCCACCCTATGAGTCATAGCTAATGCTATGAGTCATAGGATTCCCTTCGTACCAATTTCGAAAGAGCAAAATAAAAAATCTGAGAAGCGGAGTTCATTCATATGGGACCATCCTATGAGTTGTATGTCTCACTATGACTCGTATAGGTGGGGATCATAGCAATTTCTAGAGAGTTCAAAAATTGGACCAAGAACTAGAGGCCTAGTCTATGAGAGGAGCATATGAGTCGTAGCCCAAGCAATGACTCGTAACAGAGGGTCGTAGCAGTCAAGTCCAAAATGCCAAGTGCTGACTACAAAACCCTGACTGCGACTCATAGGTCACTCTTACGAGTCGTATCTATGAGATGTAATTGCTGCCAGTTAAATTTTCTATTTACTTTTTAAGTTTTTTTGTAAAATAGTATAAATAATTAATGTTAAGGGTTTTAGTTGTAGACTTTGAACATTTTTTCTGTTTCCACCTTCTTGAATATTCTAAGAACATTTCTAGGGTTTTGGTGTACATTTGAATTTTTAATTTGACGAACTTTGGAGGATTGAAAAATCACATTGTACTCATCTTCCATTGATCCAAGCTTGTAGTTTCAACTTCAAGGTGTTTTTATTCTTCATTGTTTTGGGTAATTTGTCAACCATGTCTCTCATATTCACTATTGTTGATTTTGCCATAGCTATGAACAGTTAAGCACCCACAACATGGGGTTGTAGGAACAACGAGTAGTTGACTTGAAATAACCTAGACTTTGTGAATTTCTTTGTTTGGGTGTTTGTATGTATTATTTATTTCCTTTCGCTTTGATTGGTGTTTGGTGGTGTCCAACACCAAACCTGCCGACTATCATGATCCCAACCAAGGTAGTGATGAATAGGAAAAGGGAAGTAGATGACCAGATTCGATTGATGTGTTCTCGTTTAATCAATCAAACCTGACCAAGAAGAGATTGACTAGGACAATGCATAGCGGTTAGTTGGCACTCCATGGTTGTTGACCAAGCACCATGGTGAAATTTGACCTTCACCTTTACAAGATAGCTGGAAGAACCTAAGCTACCATCCTGCATGCAAACTCCTAATTAGAGTCATGTTTTCTTGGGTAATTAAGTCAACGAATCATGGGGAACACAATTCCTAAGTTGTCCCTCAATTTGATCTTCTTGCATAGATAGTGTAGTGTTTTTTTGGTTCTTTGTTTTGAATTACAACCCCCCCTCCTATTTTAGAGAATTATTGATCGATGCTTGAAATGAATATTAGTGGATCAATATTGTCAAGCCCCACATTCCTTGTGAATTCGACCCTAACCTTTGGCTAGGTTTATACTTGACTGCGACCGCTTTATTGTTGGAGCGTGAACATCAGAAATAAATTTCTTGGCCCTAGTATATGAAATAAAATAACCCTTAAGCACAGTTGGACTACCCCTCCACTCTAAGCCTGGCTCTCCTGGAAATTAAAATTGGAGAATTTTGGTTCTATAGTCAATGAAAGCATAACAAGGATGAAGTTAATCCATACCAAGAATGATGTTAAAATCTACCATATCTAACTCAACTTGATCAGCTAAAGTGTCTTTATGGTTGGCAAACACTGGACAATCTCTATCTACACTTTGATCTTGAATAGACTCATCGACTAACGTGGAAATACAAAAAGGCTCAATAAGACATTCAGGACTAATTTTAAACTTCATAGATATGTAGAGAGTCATGATAGATAGAGTAGCATCTAGGTATAGTATTGCAAAAACATTATGTTTAAAGACTGAGCATACCAATGAAATCATTTTGTGAGTTCTCCTGATCCTGATGTTTGGCCACAACATATTGACGGTTTGTCGCCTTGCTTATTCCTGAGGTACTACCCTTAGAAGCCACATTACCTTCTAGAGCTGATGTATATGACCGTGCCTTGTTGACTTTAAAGCTCTGTGTCATCACTGGGCAATCCTTTCAAAAGTTTACTTTCTACCTATGCTTATAGTAATCGCTAGTGCTAATAAGGCACTCTTAGGGGTAGGACCTACCATATTTGCCACATAAGGGATGGCTTTAGACCCCTTGAGCCATACTCTCTTGTGATTGGAAACCTGAGATTTGAAGTTTTGCAACCCCTATTCACTCCAGACCCTTGGTGTAGCTATATTGGCAGATGACTTGGGCTGAAAGGATGACCAACTCTATCTTGTTATGTGGTTTTTGCTATTCTCATGGTTGGATATCATGGACCTTTTGTTTCGATACTCCTCTCTGTCCTTCAACTTCTCCCTTCCTGCTACACATAAGGCATCATTCTGTCCATATCTATATCCCTAATTAGCATAGCTACCCTACCCTCCTTGTTAGTCGATCGGGAGAGCCCAATAATAAAAAGACTCATCCAGCTCTTCTGATCCACCACCATATCCGGAGTGTAGCTAGATAGCTATGTGAATTTAAGGAATCCCAATGTTGAGTTTTATCAATATTGAGATGATATCACCAACTCTTAAGTTCATATTGTTTTCTCTCTATGCTTTGGATATGATGGCAGATATGAGGAACATGATGAGTCAGTTCATAGCTGGCATCTCCCGATTAACTAACAAAGAGGACAGGGTAGCTATGTTGATAGGGGACATAGATATATCCAGTGTAATGACTTATGTATAACAAGTGGAGGAGGAGAAGTTGAAGGATTGGGAGAAGTAATGAAACAAAGGTCCAAGACATCCAACTATGAGACTGGCAAAAAAGTTGGCAACAAGTGGGAGTAGGTGAGCTTTTAAGCCCAAGTTATCTAGGCTAGTACAATCATCTTCCAATGCACCTGCACTAAGGGTCAAGAGTGAACAGAGGTCACAAAACTTCAAAGCTTCGGGTTCCAATTACATGGAGTGTAGCTAAAAGGCCCTCTCACAAATCCTCACATGGTAAGTCTGGCAGGTACCATCTCGGAGAGTGCCTTATTGGCACTAATGGTTGCTATAAGTGCTGGTAGGTCGGACACTCTTTGAAGATTACCTAAAGATGAGATAATACTTTATGTGGAACAAGGCCTATTCATCTATATCAGTTCCACATGGTAAGGTAGCTCCTAGAAGTAGTACCTAGGAACAAGAGAGGCCACAAAGCATCTATATGTTATGGACAGATGTTAGGATCAGGAGAACTCGCCATATATTATTAATCATATACTTAAAGTCATTACATATGATGTTTATTCATTACTATTCTCAAGTGTTACTCTATCTTTTGTGACTCTCTATGTAGCAATAAAGTTTGAAATCAATTCTGAGTGTCTTAATGAGACTTTCAGTGTTTCACTATAATCAGTGTGTCTATTCTATCTCAAAGAGTCTATGGAGCTTGTCATATGTGAATCTACCATAAAGATACTTTAGCTAATCAAGTTGAGTTAGATATGGTGGATTTTAACATCATTATTGGCATGGATTGACTTCATGTTTGTTATTATTCCATAGATTGTAGAATTAGAGTTGTCAAGTTTCAGTTTCAAGGTGACCCAATCTTAGAGTGGAGGGATTGCTTAATTATGCCTAAGGGGCATTTCATTTCATATTTTAAGGCTAAGAAGTTAATTTCCAAGGGGTCCATCTACCATATAGTTAGAGCTAAATATCACAGTGTTCAAACACTAACCCTCCATCAGTTCCAGTCATAAATGAGTTTCTTGAATTATTCACTAACGATCTACGTGGTGTGCCACCGGATAGGGAGATAGATTTTGGGATAGATGTTCAAGATCTTTCAACTCTTAAAGGGAATGAATGAAAAAAAATAAATCAATGGAACTTGATGAAGAAAAAAATTTTATGGAACAAATCTTTGACAAATTGAGCATCGAGAAGTCTTCGATACACAAATGGAGTGACGGATGAGATATGAACTGAAGGTACCAGATATACTACTTGCATCCAGCAAGTCTATAAATACTTTAGTAGAAATTATCTCAACACAGAATATCTTAGTACTAGCATGATAATTTTAGTTGATATGAAAGGATAATAGTAATATAACAGGGATTCATGTTTCTTCACCAATAAAAAAAAGAAGAAGAAAATAAGGCAATCATAAAATAATCGAACATATTAAGGAAAGATAATCGATAAGAACTCTACCAATCATTGTATTTATGTATACTTTGTTTGTGCTATGCTATTAGACCTCGATAATTAGGCCTCATCCCAAAATTCTCCCAAGATTGAGAGATAAAATACATTTCTCTTTATATATTCCATTTCCATGTAAACTAAAAAAGAATATATATTGACACTTCCAGTGTCATCGCGGACCACTTAAGTACTTTGTCTTCATAGACTTAGTGTTAGAACCTGTAAGTCTTTAATTGGTTCAATTTGGTAAAGTTTGGGACCAAATGTAAACTTCTTCTAGAGTGTAGTCTTTAAGATTTAAATTGTTAGTGGGGTCATGTGTGGTGGCACTTTTTGATTGGTTCAAGTGGAGACTTGATTGCCTATATATATGTATTCATCTCTTGTGCAAAAGAGTTCCCACACTTAGAAAAAAAGAGAGAAACCAAGAAAAACCTTTGCAACCCTCTTGGGTTGCTACAGTAAAAAAAATTCATTTTGTTTTCGATCTTTCGATTATTTGACACTTCAAGCTTGGTATATTGGGTATCCTAAGTGGCGTGGTGGCATTAGTTGGTCAAGGAATCTCTTGGTTTGATGGATATGAAGACTTGGGTCTAGTAAGGGGCTTGAAAGGTATGTTGACTTCTAGCTTCATTTATGTAAATTAAAGCATGTGGGTGTGTTAGGGGTACGTTAAATTGAAGGTAAAACATGAAAACAGGGTTGATTGTTAGCTTGAATTGTGAATTTGGAATTTGGCGTTGAATGGGGACAAGCTTGCATATGATAATATATTAATTTATAGTCATGTGTTTATGTTTATTTGTCATGAAAATAGTCCTTGTGGGGCGAAAGAAGTGTTGGGAAACTATGT
>JAOTQJ010134541.1:0-10040 GCA_025642045.1 Solanum sejunctum | reverse complement strand
TATTAAGGGTGTAACTTTAGCTTGTGTTTTACCATCATAAATGGACTATATTGTCATCCCAAGAAGAATATAAAAAGCGACCAAAGACATCACAATTTCTTTGATAATTTAGGCCCAAACTAATTAAGAAGAAAGCTGAAAAATGGGCAACAAAGGCCCAACCAATTTGAACCCAATAAGGCCTAAGTGAAAGGGGAAAGGAGCTGCATCACCAGCTTGGTAATGTAAGTCTAAAATAACCTTAGTATGTTGGCTAAAGTGTACCTTTAAAAAGGGTTTAAAATAGCTCCCATAAGTCACTTTTAACTTGACCAAAACAAAAATTATATTGCTCTCCAAGTTTTCTTTCAACTTTTCTTAACTTTGTAAAGCAACCGAAAGAAGCTTTTAGGATTGTCAAGGAGGCTCTCAACCTTGAAGGCAAAGGTAAATGATTATAGTTGTGTGTTTGGTAAGGTTTCTTCATGAAAAACAAGAGACTATGTTGGTTATGTCTATGCTAAAATTGTTGGACAACATGTATTTCAAAAGTTATTATACATTTTTCTTATTTATTTGGAAGGTTTTCTCTTTTTGGTTGGATTTATTATGAAGAGAGGCTATAGGTCTTAATGAGTATTATTTCTATAATGATGTATAAGGGTTGCTGCACCATTTTATAGTCTGCAAAAGTAAGTTCTTGTGTGATATCATAATTGTGCTTGTTATAGGAACTTGTGGGCTGATTAATTGAGGACTATGGTCTCATGTACTCCACCTATTTTGAGGACTATTTTTGAACTATTTTAGGACTATTTGTATTTGTATATCTTGTGGGAATAGTTTGGTTAAGGTTGGTAAAGTTTTGGAGTCGTCAACGTCGTAATGTAGCAAAGGGATGTAATGTTATACCGCCTATTTGTATATTGTGTAGAATTATTATGTTATGTGCTTTGTGGGTTGTTGTAAGTCTATTATAGCACTAAAATATGCTGCACATGAGATGTATATGATAATGTGTATTAGAAAATATGATTAGGGGTGAAAAAGTTAAAAGAATACGCTCGGGTTTATAAATACCCACTTGCTGCCCATATGTTATTCTTTTATGAGATTGAGCTGCCAAGATGTATCTATTGGCTAATAATGCTAGTTTTATCACCTATATGTTGTAGATAAATATTTGGAGAAAGGGAAGGTTATCTTGATATAATACAGCGAGGTGTGTAAGGCTACTTAATTTCGTATTACTTGGCATGAAATCTGAATTCTTCCTTAGTACATAAAGGCACTTACCAACTCCGACACAACTATTAACCACGTCTCCACTCTTTCACATGTTCATATGCTCCTATACATAGTCACCTTTAAATCTACATACATACGTGGATACTAAATTACATGGGTTCTTGTCGCTAAATAATGTTCATGAGTTATTTCATCTCATACGCTTTTCATTATTTGTGTAACATACTCTTTTCATTGTCATATTGTCTTGTATGATTATGTACATGTCACATGCTACATATATAGCCTTAAAGCTATAATATTATAGTCACAAAAAGAATCATATCAAAGGTAATTAAAAGATAAAGTAAAGTATTTTGCTTATTGATGAGTCGTAACCCGAGGGGTGGAAGAATCACCTAGCCAGGGTCGATCCTATCACAGGGGGTAGCCCGAGGATTAAGAAAGATCCTATCTAGGGCCGATCCTGATACAATTTTACCATTGATCAACTGGGCATTTGTTTTACATGCTGTGCACAGATTATACAATAAAGGTAAAGTGATAAAAAAACATAAAGTATATGATCCCACAGTACAACTAAAGGTGGTCTCTTATCCTACACTAGTGCATAGTTTCATTTGAGTTGTTACTTCATATACAATATTTCCTGCCTTATATATTTCATATATTATCTCGTACTAATGTCCCTCATGGGGGACCTGCATTTCATGCTATAGGTATAGATGCTAGTTGATCTCCCTAGTAGGTGTACAGGATTTCCAGCTGCTATTACCAAGCTCCAGGTTGCTTTGGAGCTTTGTATGTCTAGAGCTTATATTTTGTGTTGTACAGTTAGTTGAGGCGGGGCCTATCTCGAGCCTTATCAGATACTTTTCCTTATCTAGAGGCTTTGTAGGCTATGTAAATTAAAGTGTGGTCATGTCTCGTACTTTTGACACTATGGCCCCAACGGCCTAGCCATATGCATTTCCCTTTGGCTTTTTATCACTGTTTATTTTCTTAATGGCATGCCAAATGTAGAAATCCCTTAAAATATGTATTGAAAGTGCATAGATACAGGCTGATTCTCTAGACCCTTATCGGCAATGGGTGCCAGTCTGCCCTAACGGGACTTTGGGCGTGACAGTTGATGCCTTTCTTTATTCCATTCTCGAGTCTAAGACAAAGATAGATAGATGATGGGTAGTGAGTGTTTGAGTTTTCCCGAGTGAGGAACGAGATGAGTTCTGGGGTTATTCATGTCCCCGTCTGACCTATACTCATCATTCGAGGACGAACGATTCCAAGGGGGAGAAGATATAACACCCCATAAAATTATCAAAATGCTCCTAAAATATATCATGCACATAATGCATCTTCCAAAGCTCTAATGGAAAATTCGAGATTGAATTTGTTATCAACGCAAAAAATTGAGTCAGAAAATGGTCTCAACCCAATTTAAGAACAACCGATCGAAAGTTAATTTTCACAAGTTGGCAAAGAAATAGGGAGGGTACGTGGCAGGGCCACGACGCGAACCCATCGCAGACCCAAAACAGTGAGGTATGCAGTATGAACCTATCGCGGACCCACACTTATATTTTTACTTTAATTTTTGATGGAGGTTAAATTTCTTAAAACACACTGATGCGCGATTGGTCTGTGTCGCGGACCAGTGTAAATTTGGTGGCACATTTTCTTTTAAATTTGATAAGGGTATTTTGGGTATTCCCAACCCATTTCAATAACCCAAAACATTCTTTTAAGAGCTATTTCGTGTGTAAAGTTTTCAAAAACCCATATTCTCAAAAGTTTTAAGCATAGGTTTTGAGGGAGCATGCAAGGAAGGGCCTAAGGATTGAGTGTTCGGGTTCAAGTTCTTGGTGAAAATTTGTATAGTCTTTAACCCAGTTGTGTAAAGGCTACCTAAAAACATCGAATTGGTCTTCCATGTTCCCTAATGTATAGATTAAGTTTTAATTTGATAGTTGAAGGTCTTGAGTAGTAATTCTTGAAGGATTTCTTGAACATAATCTTTATTTCTAGCATATTATCTTTAATTTATATATACCATATCAAATTGATGATTATCATATTTGTATCTACTGATTATAAGCATCATTATACGTTTGTTTACTTAAATTGTATGTTTCCCTTGTTTAATACCGCAAGAACAAACCTAGGGACTTTGTCTATAGCTTTAATCATATGATTGTATTTGTTGGTTATGATCCGGGCCTTGAATTGAATGAATAATGAGTGAGTAATGAGTTAATGAATGAGAAAGAAGTTAATGAATGAATAATGAGTTAATGTCTTAGTTCAGAAAAGACTAAATGATGACAAAAGATGAATATTAACGTTTATGAGCATATTGAGTCTATGGGAGAAGTATTAAGTATCGAAATGGGTAAGAGTGAGTCTCACTCGTACTCATAACTGTGTGCCCAGTGAATGTGAGGATTGACCGTGAGCAACAGATATTTTCTCAGTCCCAAAAGATGACTTAATATTATCTCTGTTTTGAATCCAATAATGGATGCCTTCTACCCCGGTAAGGTATTAGGCGGATGCAGCAACGACATCACTTTGTTGTACCATCACTAGCTCATAGGTGATGGGTGTAGTTCTGAGAAACTCCTATTTAGGATTCCCTCTTGATAGTACTCTTATGTTAATGTTATTGCATGGCTCTTAATGAATGTTAAATGAAATGATATCTATTTCTTATTTCGAGATAAGATGAACGATTAATGAATTGATGTTTTCATGTACACTGCTTACCTTGCTCACTTTTAGCCCATTTTTCATATGGTACATTCCACGTACTAATGCCCCTTTGGCGCTACATCATTTTATGATGCAAATTTTGTAGATAGAGGACTTCAGTAGTCCAATCGTTGAGATTCAGAGCTCTTACCTCAGACCACGGTGAGTCCTCTCCTGCATTCGGAGAATGAGTATTTCATTAGCTCTATTATTGCACTTTTATATTATTGAGGTAACCATGACCTGTCATGGTACCTTCTTAGAGGATAGCTATTGAGGTTTCATAGACATAGACAGATGAATGTTGATGTCGGGATTGTATATTTCCCCTTTCTTTCTATGGAGATATTTCTTTCGTACTTGTTGTGAGAGAGATTGTGATATTCCACTGACAATCTATTTCTTTTTTATCTTCCACATATAAATTGAATGTTACAAATGCAATGAGACTAGGTGGTCCGCTTGGAGACTAGCAATAGTCTTCGAGTGTCAGTTACACCTAGGATACCCCCTCAGGGCATGACAAAGGGTGCCTAACACCTTCTCTTTGAAGTAACTAGAATCCTTACTCATTCTTTGGTAAATAAGACTTTTAGATTAATTTTAGGTTAGAAAGGTTTCCTAATTGACCTTAAAAATAATTAGGTGATGACTCCTTAAAATCATTAATTAGGACTTACCATTATGTTATGCGTTGTTTGACCTCAGGTGAAATTGGGGTATAACATTCTCAATGCAACCATGCTCATGATTTTGCATTAGAACATACTCTTTTGGAATATAAGCAGGGAGATAAAGATATTCAAAGTTATTATTCGAGAACTATGGCAATTTGGTTAGAACAGGACCAAAGCTTTGGAGGAAACCTTTCTTCCACAAGTTTTGCAGAATTTATGTTGGAGAGGAAGAAGACTCAGGTTGTCCAATTTCTCTTAAAATTAAGGCCTGAATTTGAGTCTATTCAAGCTAATATTCTTCACAGAGAAACTCTACCGGACATTGATGTAGTGTTTGGAGAACTCATTCGTGAGAAGACGCGTATCACTACTTTGGCAACCATGGATTAGTCTAATACAATTGACATGGCTATGTATACATCAAAAGGTACTCATAAAACCTTCACTCTAAGTTCTTCTCCGAAGTTCGAGCCACAATTCTTTGACTATAAAGAGTATGGCCATATTACATCACATTGACAAAAGAAATCTATGCAATTATTGCAAGAAGCCTGGACATATAATTCTGGAGTGCCATCGACGCCCAAATACGCGTCAAACTAAGCACAAAGCTTATCAAGCGTTTGAAGCTCATGTGAGTCAAGCAAAGATCACACCACTACCACCATTTGCCTTGGATTCAAAAGAACTTCAAAAGATGATAGAAGATTTAGTTACGGCTGCTCTTCTCGAAGCTATTTCTAGTGCTCTCATTGTTGCCTATCTTGGTAAGAATTTAAATAAGAATTTAAAAGTTAGGCATATAGATTTAGCTGCTTCTAACCATATGACAGGACATATCCATAATCTACACTCCGTGTCACCTTCATCAGAAAATCATCTCATTGTCACAGCGAATGGCGATACATTACTAGCCTCTAAGATTGGAAATGCATCTTTTCTTCACTAATGTTCTTTTTGTCCCTAAACTCATTGTTAATATTATTTCGATTGGACAATTGGTGGAACAAAATTGCCTTATTGTTTTCTCACGTCTTGGTTGTGTTGTTCAAAATCTGGAACAGGGAATGTGATTGCCAAGGGTACTAAAGTTGGGAGAATGTTCCAGTTGTCCATGTCTGAAACACCTCACCATGCATATTTTCTGTCTGCCACTAAACAAGACATCACTAACTCAAATAAATTGTGGTACTTATGGCATCATCATCTTGGGAATCCACATGCTCAAAAATTTATCTTCATTTGAATAAGAAATCATGAATTTTGTCATCAAAATTACCTTGTGAAAATTATGCCAATCCAAAAGTCATAAACTGTCCTTTCCTTGTAATACTACTTCATACAATTCTACATTTGGTTTGATTCATAGTGATGTATAGGGTCCTGCACCACTTTCATCTAGATTGGGCTATCGATATTTTATCTTATTTATTTATCACATCTCAATATATACATGGGGTTTCTTTTCAGAAACAAAAGTGAAGTTCCTAAAATTGTAAGACAATTTGTTACCTATGTTAAGACCCAATTCAATGAACGAATTAAACTTTTTTGATCTGATTCAGGTGGAGAACACATGAAGTCCAAACTTGCAAATTTTTTCAAAAGAGAGAGACATCACTTCGCAAATCTCTTGTCTATACACACTTGAGCAAATGGAGTTGTAGAAAGAAAAAATAGGCATGTACTGGGAACCACGTTAGCTCTTCTTGATACTTCAGATATTCCTAAAACATTTTGGGTTGAAGCTATCCAAACTTCTATCTATTTAATAAACAGACAAATCACGACCATTAACAAAGATGATAGTCTATATTCCATTCTTTTTGGTAAACTTTCTGATTGTTCTCATGTAAAAGTTTTTGGTTGTGCATGTTTTGTCCATTTACCTAGACATGAGCGTCATCAATTATCTACTAAAGCTATGAGATGCGTTTTCCTGGGTTATAATGATGTTCAAAAGGAATAACTTTATTATGATTCTTCTAGACAATAGTTATGGGTTTCAGGACATGTAATTTTCTTTGAGCATCTATTTGCTTATCCTGTAAGCTCTTCAATACGTCCAACTCTATCTCATTTTTGTATAAGTTTGAGAATCAAGAAGTATAAGATCCTACATTTGCCAATGAATTACTAATGATCCTGGTCAATCAGATACATTTGCTACAGATAATTCAAGTAGTACTTTATCATCTGATTGATTAAATACCACTTACTCATATGACAATAATGATGAGTTTGATGGTGTACATATATCCCTTGAACCAATAAATCCTTTCATTCCTTCTCTCCGTCACACTAAATGTAAAACATCTGGCCCAGATCGATATGGATACTCTCAATATAGATATGGTTAATCTTATGCCTTACTTGCTAATTTGAATTCTATTTTTGTTCCAACTACTTACCAATAGGCATCAAGTCATGATTGCTAGAAAAAGGCAATGGAAGATGAACTTTCGGCTTTAGAAGAAAATAATACATGGGATTTGATATCTAAACCTACTGATTCTTCAATTATTGGCAGTAAACGAAATTATTCTATAAAGATGAAGTCTGATGGCACATTTGAGAGGTACAAAGCCTGACTAGTAGCTCAAGGCTATAAACACGAATATAGATTGGACTATGAGGAGACATTTTCCCCAGTTGCAAAGATGACAACGATTCGTGTGTTGCTCACAGTTGACTTTGTCAAACGGTGGCAACTTCATCAAATAGATATAAAAAATGCATTTTTGCACGGTGAACTACATGAGATTATATACATGAAGCCTCGTCCAAGATACCTACAAGACCAACCGAATATGGTTGTCATCTTCGAAAATCCCTTTATGGTCTCAAACAAGCACCATGTGCATAGTTTGAGAAGTTTCGATCTACCATCATAAATGCTAGATTTTCTCAATTAATCTCTGATTATTCATTATTCATCGACACTCTAGTACTGGTATGATAATTTTTCTACTATATATGGATCATATGATTATAACTGGTAATGATGAGAAAGGAATTGAACAACTCAAAAATCTTCTTAATGCAACCTTCAAAATGAAGGATCTTGGAAGATTAACATGTTTTTTTTGATTTGGAGGTTGAATATTTATAGGATGGTGTCATGCTAAGTCAAAGGAAGTATGCAGAAGATTTTATCCACCAAGCTGGTTTAAGTGATCAAAAGATAGCGCATACCCCCATGGAAATCAACGTGAAGTACAAAAATGATGATGGCGACCCTCTTGTAGAGCCAACATTGTATCGAAGACTCATTGGTTGTCTAATTTATTTGACAATAACAAGACCTGACATCTCTTAACTGGTTCAAGTCTTGAGTCAATTTGTTACAAATCCATGCCAACATCATTTTTCTGTGCTACTTAGGATCATTCCTATGTTACGAGTACAATTAATCGAGGTTTGTTCTTTCATTCAACATCATCTCTAAATCTTGAAGGCTGTGCAGATGCAGATTGGGAAGGATGCCCAAACTCTCAGAAATCCACGACAGGATGGTGTATGTTAATTGGATTATCACTTGTATCATGGAAGTGCAAGAAGCAACCAAGAATTTCAAAATCATCAACAGAGGCAGAATATAGATCAATGTTGGTTGCTTGCTCTGAAATTGTGTGGATACGTCGGTTGATGGCAGAACTTCATATCTTTGTCGATGGTTCCATTACGTTACATGCTGACAATATTAGTGCAATACAAATAGCAACGAATGCAGTCCACCATGAGAACACAAAGCACATAGAAATAGACTGCCAATATATTTGAGAACTTGTTGTTGATAAAGTCATCAAAATTTGACATATCACATTTCATGATCAACTGGCAGATCTGTTTACTAAAGCAATGACAAGGAGTCATCACCAATTCTTATTATCAAAATTAATGCTTCTTGATAAGTAGCATCAATTTGAGGGGGATGTTGACCATATCAGATATAATATCTGATATAATTCTGAAAGATTCAGAAAATATTCTGTTTTTTATACAGAATCACATTCTTGATATTGTGGAAGATGTAAAATGATATTGTGCTAGAATCATGTTTTTATTTAGTATTTATGAATCTTTGTATATCTATATATATAGTAGCTAGTTGTATTAATTGTAAAACATTGAATACAAAATATTTTTCAACTCCTTTTGATTCTTGATTTTCAATAGTTATCAAATGATACATAAAAATAGAGTTGAAGTGTTAAAATAGAACAAGATAAGATAAAACATAGAATAAAAGAATAAGGACAGGTTAAAAAAAAATTATGTATGAATTTTGCCGGAGAAAATAGTTCTCAACATACTTAACATATATTAGAAAAATGTTGGCGTGAGGATGAAATATAAAACAAGAGAGGAGAAAAAATTGGAGAATAACAAGTAGCATGCTGTTTTTTTAAGCAACTTCATTCTATACATGTTAATTTTATTTTACAACCCATTTCAGGTGCCTTCATTTACTTTATTTTTTAACCTATTTTTAACTTGACGATAAGAAAAATGAAGTAAAAGATACAACACTCATTGGACCAAAAATTACGAACCTCATCACTAGATAATCTACCAATATTAACAAACATCATCAATAGCTTCCTCAAAAGAAATCAAATATCTAAAAAAAGACTGTTAAGACTTGATAAAATCATATTACACCCAAAATGAAAAATAACATTCCAGCCAGAATCAGAAACAAAAATGTATTGAGGAAAAAAAAGAAACAGATAAAAAGATATGCAAATCAAAACACTAGCTTTAAATGACGAATGAATATCAAGTTTAAGATCTAAACACAATATAAACCCAAAAATCAAAATAAAAAATGTGAACAAAAACAAAGTCGCAACAATGAAAAAATGAAGAACACATTATTGAAACAGGAGAATGAAAAGAAAAAAAATGTCGGTAATACATTTATTAACTAAATGAGCTAACTAATGAAAAATAGAATTTAATTTACATCGGAACTTGGTCAAATCTAATAATTCACCTCACTCAAAATCGTTTTTACTTTTTTGCTGATTTGGAGCTAATGATTCTATTTGGAAATACGTTAAAGTTTTAGTGGAAATAAGCTCTTGCTTTGTTTTGTTAAATTCTCATTATTAGTATCCACCTGTACTAGCATGGTATTGTAAGATGACATTTTTTTTGGGATAAATCAAAAAGAAAAGTGTGTCACATAAAATAGGACAGAAGAAATATTAATTTTGATTTGGACTCTATGTATGTGTTAATAAAAGTAGTGGCAAAGACAAGATTTTTATCGAGAAAAATCAACATCTCCCGTGTATATATAAGAATACGTTTAGCATTATATATATATATATATATATATATATATATATATATATATATATATATATATATATATAT
>JAOTQJ010134530.1:0-10040 GCA_025642045.1 Solanum sejunctum | reverse complement strand
CGCTATTACCTCAAGATAACCTTCCCTTCCTCCAAATATTTATCTACAATATAGTAGGTGATAAAACTAGCATTAGCGGCCAATAAATAAATCTTGGTAGCCCAATCTCGTAAAGAAAACACACATGGGCAACAAGCAGATAATTATGAACCCTAGCATATTCTTTCAACCTCTCCGCCCCTAATCATATTTTTGAATACACATTATCCTATTCACATCATGCTCAGCCTGTTTTAGTGCTATAACAGCCTTACAGCAGTCAACAAAGCACAGGACACAACAATTCTACACAACATACAAATAGGCGGCATAATGTTATGTCGCTTTGCTACATTAAGACGTTGATGATTCCAAACCTTTTCCAATTTCAACAAAACTATTACCACAACATTTATACATACAAACATCCTAAAATAGTTCAAAATCAGTCCTCAAAATAGGTGGAGGATGTGAGACCATAGTCCTCAATCAATCAGTCCACAAGTTCCAATTACAAGTACAATTATGATATCACATAAGAACTTACTTTGATGGACTGTAAAAATAGTGTACCAACTTAGTTACATCACTAAAAAACTATACCTTGTGAAAAACATAAGTCTTACTTCATAATTCAGCCAAACAAGAAGTGAGAATCCTCTTAAATAACAAGAAAAGTCAAAACAATCCTTAGGACACATGCTGTCCAAATTTCCAGCATAAACATACTAGCATACACTTCTTCTTTTTCATACTAAAATCATACTAAAAATATATGTAAACTTACTTAACACTACGTTCAAGGTGTAGGGCTTCTCCGAGAACACTAGAAGTCCCCTTATGGATGCTTTGCTAGATTAAGAAATTGTAGAGAGAAGGTTTGTGAAAGATGAAATTTTTCCAAGTCTAAGAATGACTTAAAGGTGCTATATGTAAGCCCTTTTAAAGGGAATTTTGGCTTACTTCTTTGTGAGGTTTAAGCCTCATATTATTAAACTGGTGATGCAATATCTTGGCCCTTTCACTTGGGCCTAATTGGGTTCAAATTGGTTAGGCCTTGGCTGCCCATTTTTTCCTCTTTCTCTTAGTTAGATTTGGCCTAAATTATCAAAGAAACTGTGATATCTTTGGGATCTTTTAATAACCTTATTGGTACGAAATTATATTTCATGTGTGATGATAAAACATAGGCCAAAGTTATTTCCTTAACATGGACTTTATTCATAATAGGACTTGAACAAATTCGACGTCCGACCTCGTCTCCATTTAGCTAGCAATTTAAGCTAAGCAAGTAGGTGACTCACCTGCTAGCTTCTTAAGTCCTACAAGTACCTCAATTGTATTACTTAATTTAAGGCCTTGATCTCCTCAATTTGACAGAAAACATGTATATACTAGACCTTCTTAAGTGTTAGACGCACATATCCCCCTATAACATGAAATTTGTGCACTTTTAAAAATGGGCGCTAATTTGACCAAACTATATCATGTTTTATTTGAATTGTACTAGTATTGTAAGATGTGAGGTGTTACACCTCATCTACCCTTTGTCTCCCTTGAAGTGCATAGAATCGATTTTGCCTTGGAGCACCCCCCTACTACCTCCTCTTCCCCCAGGACCGACATTTGCACCTATGCCTTGTGGACAACCATCTATACCCTTGTTTTGATTACATGGACAATCAATCATCTTATGACCCACTTCACCAAGACCATAACAAGTATTAGTGTTCCTCAAACATGGGTTATTATGCCCTCTACCACATCTTGAACACATACCATTAGGGACAACAACAACAACACCTTGGAATCTTTGGTTATCGTTAGCAACCCTTCTATTGGGAGCATTTGAAGAACTTTGGCTTGGGAACTTGTGGCCTTAAGGAAATCGGCCACCCCTAGGATTTTTTGATGCACCTTCAAAATGGGTCCTCTTGGCCTCACCCATTCTCTTATTTCTCAACTTTTCCCCTTCTAATTGTTCGGTCTAAGTCATAAGGCAGGACAAGTCCATATCAACTATCAACATGGTAGCACGACATTCTTCTTTTACCAAGTCGGACAGACCCATCACAAGCTTGTTCATCCTACACCTTGGTTCGGCTATTAATTATAGAGCATATTTGGAGAGTTGGTTAAACTTGAGGGAATATGTCTCACACTCATGAACCCTTGCTTTAGATTCATAAATTCCATTATTTCATCCTATCTCAGCTCAAAAGGGAAAACCAGTTGAGAAATGTCCCCTTAAACGCCTCCCAATGGATCGCCTTGTTGTTCCCCTTCTCTACTTTCCATTGGGTAAACAATATTTAGGCCACCTTTTTAAGTTAGTAGTCCACTAACAAAGCTTACTTCTCTGAGTTAACCACCATAATAAATAACACTTTTGAAATGAACAAAAAAAGTGTCTATGTGCCTTGAAAGTGCCAAAATTATTATTTTCATATATCTTAAAATTCGTGCATGATATCAAAAATCTGACATCATATTCTTGTTCAGGGAGTCAAAATTAGGGAGAAAAGGGTCCAACCCCAATTTTAGAGTAAACGAATCATAATTTCAAATTTCAAAATGATGAATTCTAGTAGCTACTACACGCCCTCTATGCGACGGGCAGCAGTGATAAAATGGGGGCAATTTTCTAACTTCAGTCGAAGACTTTAAGTGTTAGGCCTAAGTGTTCTCAAATATGTATTTACCTATAATTTACCATTTTTCACCCTCATATCATCCTAAAATTTCCCCAATACTCATTCACACACCTAGCCGAACTTTTCAATCCTAAATTCAAGTTTGAAAACCCTCATCCGGAACTAAGGATTTCCTTTAGGCTTCAAGTCTCTATTTTTAATCTTCATCAAGAGTTCCTCCAAAGAAAAGATATGTGGGTTTCTTTCGTAAGTTCCATTTACCTATGATACCTAAGCTTCCTTTCACTATAATTTGCATGATTTAAAGTTGATTTACAATTGGGTCTATCTTATTATGAAAATCATTGCACACTATGTTGAAGCTCATGAAATTGTGACTGTGTTGCTATATTTTAAGTTATGAAAGCAAGACCTATTGTATGTTTTAGTGAAGTGTTTTGATGTAAATTGATTGAGGGTGTTACCGATTATCTATTAAATGTTTTACACTGAATTTTGTAGCATGATTTTAGTCTTAAATTGCAAGATTTTACTCTAGCGCTACACACCATCTAAGTGTTTAATAAAATGTCCAGTAATAGTTTCTTAAGGAATTGAAGGTCTAATGCATGTATTATGAGTTGAATGATTATATTATAATGATACAACAATGAAATGATGATGAATGAATAGATGTATATGGTGATCTCTTTATAGTGTTAGAATGTGACCATGCCTTACCCGGGGGTTGTGCACCGGGTAACCTTGTTAGGGGTTTGTACCCATTAACCTATTGGAGGGTTTATACTCTAGCACCAAGTGTGGTAGGGTGCAACGTTCCACCAAACTTGTTGGGGGGTTTGTACCTATCAACCTATCAGGGGGTTTGTACTTTGGCACAAAGGGTAGTAGGGTACGATGATCTACTAACCTATTGATGGGGTTTATATCTCAATCACCAAGGGTGGTAGGGTGTGATGATCCACCAATATGAATGGTCTCTTCTTATAATCATGTTATATCCTACGTAAGAATGTTTGACTTAAGCACTAATCATGCATGTCGTGTGGTTACTATGTTAGCTATTGTCTATCTCTATGCATTTAAACGATGATGCCTATATCTTGTTGCATTGCATTCTACATACTTAGTAAATTCAAACATACTAACATATGCTCTATTCCTACATGATGTCACCATGTAGAAACCGGTGCACTAGTTAATCATCCTTCTCCTCCATGTGGCTAGTTCAGTACTACTCAAGCTAGTTGGTGAGTCATCAAATTTGGGGACCTTAATGTAAGTTTTTGTTATCATATATTGAGACACTCTTCTTTATTATTTACTTTAGCTATGAGGGTGAGCCTGGTTGCTTAGTCTGGGCCCCTACTCTTATCTATATAATAGAGGTGTTATTGGAAGTGATATGTATCTATGCTTTAAGCTTGATATCTATCGCCTTTGGTTGTTCATGATATGGAAGTTCTCCCTTAGCCCCAGTTGTCCCAATTTATTTTTTATTGTATTCTATTGGTTCTGCAACTAAAGATATGTCATAATATACTACGAGGCTTGTTTGCAATTCCTTCGGGTTCCCCGTTCGTTGTTCACGTCTAAACCCTTGGCTTGGGTCAAGACAAAGGTGGTATCACAGCACTAGGTTGTTAGATCTGCGGAGCCCAACATACCGTGTTGATTAGAGTCTTATTCATGGTTGTGTTATGTACCACAACTATGAGTAAGAGACTACGACACATTCTAGGAAATGTTTCATTTCTTTGTTTTCTAAGTCATCTTATAGAGTTGAAGTAAGCTTTCCCCCTAATGGTTGTTCTTTGCTATGCTCGATCATGCCTAGTATGAGAGGAATATGAGACTGAATAGCCAAGGAGCAACCGCCAATGAAGTGCTTAGGGATGCTCTCAACTTGCTTGCACAAGTGGTTGGTAACCAAGGGCCCCAAGGCCCTCATGCTGCTGCACTGGCCTCTCGGGTAAGAAATTTTATGACGATGAATCCTTCGGTGTTCTATGGGTCAAAGGTTGATGAAGATCCACAAGAGTTCATTGATGAGGTCTATAAGATTTTAACTGTCATGGGTGTTGGCAGTGTACAAACTCTAAGGTGTAGCCCAAATATGGTATGACCAAAGGAAGAGGGAGGAGGGAAGGGTAATGTGGTGCTTTGGGAGGAGTTCAAGATGGCCTTCCTTTATCAATTCTTCCCCATCGAACTTAAGGAATCTTATTTGGTGAAATCTATGAATTTGAGACAAGAATCTATGAGAGTTAGGGAGTATACCCTCAAGTTTATGTAAATTTCAAAGTGTGCTCCTCATTAGTGGATGATCCTAGATCTAGGATGAATAGTTTTGTGACAGGGTTCTTTGACTTGGTAAGTAAAAAATGCCAGTTTGCCATGCTAATTAGTGACATGGACTTGTCTAAGTTAATAACCTATGTTGAGCAAATGGAGGAGCAGAAATTGAGGAAGAAAAGGAGCCATGAGGCTAAGAGGGCTCGTTTTGAGGGCAAGTTCTAAAAGGGTGTCCAGATACACCAAGGGTTGTAATAGAGGGTTCGCCAATGACTTCCCAGAGCCCCAAGTTGTTGGTGTTGTGGTTCCTAATGAGGTGTCTCCTAAGTGTGGTAAGAGGCATAAGGGCCCATGTTTGAGAGATACTAATGTATGCTTTGGTTGTGTGGAAGTGGGTAACAGGAAGGTGGATTGCTCCCAAGATCGCAATAAGGGCAAAAAGGTGACTATATAGAGGATCATATGAACATGTAAGAGAGTGGAGACATGGTTAATAGTTGTGTCAGAGTTGGCAAGGGCCTTTATGTACCCACGAGGGATCTATGTTTCATGCCAAGTGATACGAAATCAAGTAACCTTATATACCTGTTGTATGACCTCGTTACTATCTCGAGATAACCTTACTTTCCTCCAAATACTTATCTATAACATAATAGAGGATAATACTAACATTAATAGCCAATAGATACACCTTGGAATCTAATCACATAACAAAACAACACACGGGCAGCAAGCTTTTAATTAGCAACGTCAAGGCATTTCGTTCAACCTTTTCACTTATAACTGTATTTTGAACAACAGTTCTCATGTATATGTAATATTTATCTTTTTCAGCCTCTTGACAGTCTTACAACAGCCCACAAAGTTCAACACATACCAATTCAAGATAGTCTAAAAATGGACAACATAATGTTACGTTCCTTCGCTACATTTTGACGTTGACAACTCCAAACCTATTCCAACTTTAACAAAACTGTTCCAGCAACATTTAAACATATAAATATACCACAAACAGTCCTATTACAGTACTTAATAAGTCATGAAGGACGTGAGCTAAAAGCATCACACACAAAAGCCCGCAAGTTACAATCAACATGACGATTGAAATAACTCGATAAAACGTGCTTGTTAAATGAAACGAAAACCTGCGAAGCAACCTTAAGGTGATGTTTATAACTCAAACCATGTTAATAACACCAAGTTCTCTTCATCATATAACTTAAAAACAATAGATAAATCACCAAAACAAAAGGAAAAGGTGCAGCAACTTTCTGCACAGAATCTGTCCAACAGATTTCGGCAAACATACCTAGTATCTATCTCTTGTATTTCATGATGAAACTATGGTAAACACATGTATAAACTTACTTAACACTATCATAAAGATATATTGCTTGTATAAGAACCCTATAAATATCTTTTAGCTGCTTTCCGAAGTGAAGAAAGTTTGAGAGAACTTTGAAGACAAAGCTGTTTTTGTTTTGTGAGTTAAATTGAATGATGGCTTGGTGGGAGCTGCTTTGAACCTCTTTTAAAATTATCCTTGGCCGAATTACTAAGTCTACTTAAGACTTACATCACCAAGTAGGTTATGCAGCTTCCTCCTCATTTTACTTGGGCCTTTTGGAGCTCCAAATACATGGACTTAGGCTGCCCATTTTTCAGATTTCTTCTTCTTAACTAGTTGGGCCTAACTTGCTAAGAATATTGTAATGGTATTGGTCTCTCTTTATATACTTATTGGGATGATCATATAGTCCATTTTAGAATGGTAAAATATGGTTCCAAGTTACCCCCTTAACACGGACTTTATTCATAATCGAACTTGGACAAATTCGACGTTGAGTCTCGTCTCCGTTCACCTAACAATTTTAAGCTAAGCAAGTAGCTGACTCACCTTCTTGCTTCCTAAGTCCTAGAAGCACCTCAATTCTCTAACTTTATTTTAAGGCTGTAATCTCCTCAATTCTACACAAAACGTGTATTCACTCGACCCTCTTACGCACTAGACGCATATATAGCCCTTTAACATAAGATTCAAGCACTTTTGAGAATTAGCGCTAATTTGTCCAAACCATGTCATGTGTCATTTGAATTATACTTGTAGGGTAAGTTGGGGTGTTACATCCTCCACCCCTTAGAAATATCTGTCCTTAAATGTTAGCAAAAATAGATAGCTTAGTCAAGTTTAAACCTCTACTTGCACAAACTTTAACAACATATTAAGTACTCAACACTACGTACCTATTAATGTCCCAATTCTGTATGTTGGACTTTCTCTTTAGCTTAAAATAAGTTAGGATATTTCAATTTCATTGCATCCTCAACTTCCAATGTTATCTCTTCTGCTTGTTGGTTCCTCCAAAGGACTTTAACGGAAGCTATTTCTTTGTTCCTTAGCTTCTTAACTTGATGATCTAAAATAGCAATAGGCACTTCTTCATAGGTGAGATCTTCTGTAACCTGTACATTCTCAAAAGTAGTGATACAGGATGGGTCACCTTTACATTTTCGAAGCATCGAAACATGAGAAACTAGATGAACCATTGAAAGCTCTTGGGGTAGCTCTAGTTCATATGCAACTTTCCAAACCTTCTTAATAATCTGATATGGCCCTATGTAACGTGGACTCAATTTTTCCTTCTTACCAAGTCTCATAACTCTTTTCATTGGGGACACCTTTAAGAATACCCAATCACCTACAAAAAATTCTAGTCGTCTTCTCCTGGCATCCGCATATGATTTGTGACGACTTTGGGCTATTTCTAGTCGCTGCTGTATCACCTTAACTTTTTCAATGGCTTGTTGTACCAGATCTGGCCTAAGGTGGTTTCCCCCACTTTAAACCATCCAATTGGTGATCTACACTTCCTTCTATGTAAAGCTTCATCAGGTGCCATTTTGATACTCGCATGGTAGCTACTATTATAGACAAACTCAATAAGTGGCAAATGGCCAATCCAACAACCTTTAAAGTCTAATGCACAAGCCCACAACATATCTTCAAGCGTCTGAATGGTGCATTTTGCTTTACCATTTGCTTGAAGGTAGAATGTTGTACTCAGATTCACTTGTGTCCCTAAACTCATTCGAAAGGACCTCCAAAACATTGCAGTGAATTGAGTTCCTTGGTCAGATATGATGGAGATTGGGACTCCATGTAGCTTGACTATCTTTTTTAGGTATACCTTGGCATACTCTTCAGTTGTATAATCACTCTTGAATGGTAAGAAGTATGCTAGCTTTGTTAGTCTGTCAACTATTACCCATATGGAGTCAAACTTCTGAGATGAGCGAGGCAAACCTATACCAAAATTCACATTAATCATATCCCACTTCAATGTTGAAAGTTCTATACACTGCATGTAACCTCCTGGCTTTTGGTGTTCTACTTTCACTAGTTAGCAATTTGGACATTGAGCTACAAATTTTGCAAGGTCCTTTTTCATGCCTCCCCACCAAAACATTCCCTTTAGGTCATGGTACATCTTAGTTGCTAGGTGGATGGAGTATCGAGAATGATGAGTTTCTTCCATTATTCTCCTTCTTAGGCTATTGATATCAGACACACATTATCTATTCTGATAGTATAGTACTCCATTTTGTGCAAGGTAAAAGACTTTTTATTGCACCCTGACTCACCTTTTCCTTAAGTTGTCATAGAATAGGATCCTCGAACTATTTTTATTTTACTTCTATTACCAATGAAGACTCCGCAACATTATTCACACTAACCTATTCATTCGGAGTTTCAATAGGGCGAACCCCCAAATTGGTTAACTGACTTAGACCCTTGGCTATTCCTTGATTTACCACAACTTGATCTCTAGTATTTATGATTGCCTTATGACTCAGAGCATCGGCTACGACATTTGCCTTCCCTGGATGGTATAGTATGTCAACGTCATAATCCTTTATTAGCTCTAGCCATCTCCATTGTCTCAAGTTTAGATATTTCTACATAAATATATACTGCAGGCTTTTATGATCAGTATATAGGTCAACATGAACTCTATACAAATAGTGGCACCATATTTTCAAAGCAAACACAACTGCTGCTAGCTCGAGATTATGTGTTGGATAGTTTTTCTCATGTGGTCGTAGCTGACTGGATGCATAAGCAATTACGCTACCATGTTGTGTCGGTACACACCCTAAGCCAACTCCTGAATCATCATAATACACTATATACCCCTGAGTGCCCTCTGGAAGTACTAACACAGGTGTAAAAGTTATCTTATTTTTCATCTCCTGGAAGCTTCTTCCACATGCATCATTCCATTGGAACTTAGTTGCCTTATGTGTCAGCTTTGTTAGAGGTGCAAAAATAGAAGAAAAATCTTCAACAAACATCCTGTAATAACCTGCCAAGCCTAAGAAGCTCTAAACTTCCATGGGTGTTGTGGGTCTTGGCCAATCTTTCACAACTTTTATCTTTTGTAAATCAACCCTTATTCCCTCATCAGACACAATATGACCCAAGAATGCCACTAACTTTAGCCAAAATTCACATTCAAAAAATTTGGCATACAACTTTGATCACGAAGAGCATGTAACACCTATAGCAAGTGATCTACATCATCCTTTTCTGATCTTTAGTATACCAAAATGTCATCTATAAATACTATCACAAAAACATCTAAGAATGGCCTGAATACCCTATTTATCAGATCCATAAAAACTGCTGGTGCATTCGTTAGGCCAAATGACGTAACAAGAAATTCAAAATGACCATAGTGCATTCTGAAAGCTATTTTAGGTAGGTCTTGCACCTTCATCCTCACTTAGTGATAACCTGATCTCAAATCAATTTTTGAAAAGTATTTGGCACCCTATAACTGATCAAATAAGTCATCAATCCTGGCGAGTGGATATTTATTGTTAATTGTCACCTTATTCAATTGTCGATAGTCGATACACATTCTCATGGTGCCACTGGTACACCCCAAGGGGACACACTAGGTCTTATAAAACCCTTATCCAGTAAATCTTTCATCTGCTTTTTTAATTCATGTAATTCTGCTGGGGCCATTCTATATGGAGGGATAGAAATAGGTTGAGTGCCTGGAAGTAGGTTAATACAAAAATCTATTTCCTGTTCAGGAGGTAAGC
>JAOTQJ010134519.1:0-10041 GCA_025642045.1 Solanum sejunctum | reverse complement strand
TCAACTAAATTTTTACCCGTAAAAATTCACTTGATTCCATACTCCCGCACCATAAGTTAGTAAAATTTAAAATACTCTTCAATCACAATAATTTTTTCGGATGAGCAATTAACCTCCATTTAATTAATTACGGGGTCTAACAGTCTCATCTGATGCCATTTCAGACTCTTAAAAACTTTTCTTTGATCGCATGTTATAACCTGACTTAGGGCTCGTAAGTTATTTAATGGGCCATCTGATAAGTCATACACCCTACTTCAGAAATCATCATTTTCACCAAGCTTGACCTTCAATCCACGAGCACTAGTTACGGCTTGTGGAACCAATTACGGCCCGCGAGAGAACTCATAACAACTGACACTCAGAAAATTTTTCAAACTTATTTCTTATATTTTTCATACTGTCACATGTAGGGACTTACACTTCTTTCCTACATTATATCATAATTTAGAAATAGATGCTCTATCTCATTCTCGTGGTTAGTTGGCGATTTTATTGAAGGTTGATTGATTGGTTAGTTCTCATTGTCCAAGAGCAAACCTTTCATGACTCTTTTTTCTTTTAATTTTGTTTGATGTTGGGACTATATCTATGGGTGAGCTATGAACTTGTCTTAGATCCTCATCTATGTTGACTAGTAGAGCTCCATTTGGATGTATGAGTCTATGTTTTCTTTTTATTTTGGATAAGATTTGCTTTCTTACTCCTATGATGATTGAGATGAGCCTCATTTCCTATCTCCTTATAGACCGTGATGATACTTTATTTGCCTTATGAATGCTTATAATATGCTATGAGACTTGGTTGGGATTTTCACAAGAATCCTAATTGTCGTGTCACACCTAGAGCCTAACTTGAGTCATGACAACAACTCTATACAAATCAAAAGTAAATTTGAGATTATTTGTCTTTTACCAATCTCAAAAATAATTAAGTTGATCAATAGATACAAGCAAGATACTTGGGAGAACATGCTCAAGTAACAATTCAATGCATGACAAGATTCTATGAACAATGACAAAAATATCTAAATTCTACACTCAATCCCAATATAATTAGTCTATACAATTACTCAATATTTTTCAAGAATTGAACGATTTATTTCAGGATGATTTTTTTCAAATATATACAAGTTATTAAGTAAGAGATATTGATATATGACATGTAAATTCAACTTTTCCCTAAAGAGAACTTATTAGATGAGGATTAACACCCTCAAAATCTTGCTGATTAATCTTTCCAACCACAAATTTAACTTGAAGTATATGGGTGAGTCCAAGAGTTAGCTAATTTCTTTGAAAATGTTCAAGAACATGATTAATTAAAATAAATCAAGAACTCAATTATGAATAAATCATGAAAAAAGTTCAAGAACTCAATTATGAATTAATCATACAATACATAATTAAGCAAAACAAGAGGCGTAATTAAAACTCAAAAAATTGTAGACAAACTTCATGTTTTAGAATACAAAATCACTATGAAAATATTCAACGTATAGAACAATGAAGAAAGAAAGAATACAAGCATAAGAAAATTCTTCCGAGAGCTTTGATTCTTCAATCCCGGTGACGTGTACAACCTTTTCTTTAAGAATTGTGTTGTTTTGCAACTTATGATTGCCAAAAATGTGTTTTACAAGCAACTTATAAGTTTGGGATAATTCAATTGTGAAAAATTATTCTATTTGAAATTGGGACTAGTCAATCATATATGTGACATTCATATTTTCTTGTTAATCTTCGCAATTGCGACACACAGGTTCAAAATAAGGAACTTCATATTCTGGCAACAGACCTCACAATGGCGAAATTTGACCATACCTATTGACCTCACACAATTGAGAGCTCTAGGTTGCAAATTCAAATTCTTCATAATTCCTCTTTCAACTCATTTTTTTAAATTCTTTTGCTTGATTTCACTTACTTAAGCTCAAATCTTCTTCCAAGTCATATTTACCTAAAACAAGGAGATACACACCATAAGCATTGTTATATTAGCAGTAAAGTAATATTAAGAAAATAAAAACTAAAGCAAAGAGACTTGAATAAGTAGCAAAATGGCAACCAACATAATTATTATTTATACACTTGTATAAGTTCATATATTCACTACAAATTTGCAGAAAAATAATGTAATGATAAAAGTGGCATCCCACATCCAAATTAAGGAGACAAGTCTTGGATTACTTGGAAATTGAAAAGAAAAAAGAAGAATACACATGTATATGTTTATTGTTTGTTTTTATTTCTTTCTTCAAATATTTCATAGATTATTCTATTTTCTTGGCCGTAATAATATTGTATTCATTATTGTCGTACTATTATGACGATGATGAATGAAGATCGACTGAACTTAATGAAGTTGTTGTAGAAAATTATTTAGTTACTTAATAAGCCTCAAAAATTGAAATACTTGATAAAACAACTACTAAACTTACAACCTTAAATTTAGTAACTAAAATTAATTCAGGAACTACTTAAGTTAATGTTAATGTAGTTAAATTCCTCCTTGAATTGCAACTTTTGCTGCAACTTAAGCAGTTCATTAAGCAACTTTTAAGAAACTGCTTAAGTAGTTGTACTTGTATTCATTACTGTGATGGTGTTATGACAGTGATGAACGAAAATGAACTGAACTTAATAAAGTTGTTGTGAAAAAATTATTTCGTGCTTAATAAGTCCATATAATTGAAGTACTTAATAAAACAACCGTTAAACGTGCAATCTTAAGTTGTTATTGTAACTTGAATTGATTCAACAACTGCTTAAGTTAAACTTAATGTAGTTACATTCCTCCGGTTGCAACTTTTGATGCAATTTAAGTAGTTCATTAAGCAACTGCTTAAGTAGTTGTACTTTTAATTTCTTAAATTACTACCTTACGTTGTTCCTGTAATAACAACTTAAGATAGAAATTACTGCTACAACAACTTAAGGTAGCAAATTAAGAAATTAAAAGTATAACTACTTAAGTAGTTGCTACTGCTTTAGTAGCTGTACTTTAATTTCTTAAATTGCTACCTTAAGTTGTTATTGTAATAACTTCAGTTATTGATGCATCTTAAATCATTTACTGTAGTTTATTTTTTTTATTTTATTGAAGAATTAGTTATGCTAATTTAGTTTTATTTCATCTGTGTAGATAAAATGACTCGGACAAAAAGAAAAAATATTTCTAGCAAACCTCTTCGTAAATCTAGCAGACTTAATCCATAATTCCAAATAGAAGTCAAAATAGTAGCGGAAGCATAAATATCTACTTTATATTTTGATGCCACAATGGTATATGAAGAGGAGGTAGCCTCAAGTCCTAAACAAACAAATAAGGGTCTGAGGCTCAACCACAATTGACAAGGAATAAAGCTGGTTCTTCTTCAAAACAAGAAGAAGAAAAAGAAGAAATTGTATGTGACAATGGTGATTCAGCTTCAAAACAAATAAATAAATCAGACAATATCCCTTCTACTTCTACTGATGATTCCCCTCCTAATAGTCCTTCAACAGATGTTGCTACTATTACAAACATTAAGTTTTCAAACTATGGTTTGCAGACATTCTTGGACAATCAGAATCATGATTTAAGAGCTGATATTGTTATTCGATCGAGTATGAGAAAACCTTTGGTTGATTTAAGAAAGGTTCTGGTGGCACAAAATTTGAAAAGATATTTTTGATCTAGTATATTTGGAAAGTATTTAGACGTATCTGAGAAAAAAGTTCAAAGTTTTCTATGAGCTTAGTATATCAACTTCTTCAATGAAAACTTATTTGTGATGAAAAAAAAAATTGAATCAATTATTGTTGCATGAAAGAATTTACAATCATGACAAGTTTAAACTGTCATCATACTCTTAGTGTTGCTACTTGGTTGGAGAAGTCATCCAAGAGTTCTAAAGTTGCTGAAAAGCGCAAGAAATTATGTAAGTTAATTGAAAGAATTTTCAGAGAGAAGGATTTGATTTCCCTTCTAAACTCCAAAGAGATTGCGAGAACTTACAAGAAGTCACTATGCTTACCTTAATTCGTGCATAGTATTTTTTGTGCACGCTATTAAAGCACAAGAATTCCTGTTGACTGGATTGACTTTTGATCCAATCATATAGAATTTCGTGCCCATTCATAGGTCCAGGAAAAGCTTCACACTGACTATTGAATATATGTTGAAGGAATTAAACCCAATAGGAAAAGAAACCAAACTTTTTGTCTTTCCTTGGGTTTTCATGGTAAACTTTGTTCAATATTATTTCATCTTTATTAATATTTGGTTTATTATTTTGATTTGTGATGATATTACTTTATATAGGCTTGGAATTTTGAAGCTATTCTCCATCTTCGGAGTCTGTTTAAAAATTTATTGAATGAAAAAACTTGTCTGAGAATTCTTAGATGACTGAATGCAACAAGAAATGATTCTGTTAAAGTTTATGATTTGTTTGATCCCTCATCACTCAGTAAAACTTCTCATTCTCATTTTGTATTATATTTAATAATTATTTAGCTAGCTTGTGTTTAGTCTCAGCAGTTGTTATGTCTAGTCTTAATAATTATTGTAGTTGTCACAACAATTTCTGAAATAATTTCTACAATTGTTACGCCTATCGTCAACAACTGTTATAGTTATTATAGCAGTTTCTGAAATTTGTTAAACAAAATATTTAGTGAAATTATCATATTTAATTATTTGGCAAGCCTGTTTCTAGTCTCAACAATTATTGTAAGTTTCACAATAGTTGCTGAGATAATTTCAGCAATTTTTATGCCTGTCCTTAGCAATTGTTATGGCTATCATAGTAGTTGCTGAAACAGGTACAATAATTATGATGTTAAACAGCATAATTAGTACAATTATCACACTTGTTGGATATTATTCATACATCTACATTAATAGATTGTATAACTGTGGATAGCTCCTTCCACCACTGATATGGAGATGAAATTTATTTCTGAATTTATTCCATTGGAAGGAGACAAAATAAATCCAATGTTTGAAAAGCTTCAAGAGGATTTGGTTGGAGCATCAGCTATTAAAAGGGATTTGTTTGTGGTTGAAAGGGATTTTGATGCTTCGATAGCTATTGATGAAGTTATCACTAGTGTTTCGAATGATGATGCAATAATATTTAAAAATTATTTTTATGTTAGTGGTGATGTTAGTGATGTTGGTATTGTTGGTGAAGTTGTTGGTGTTTCTGGTGGTGGTGGTGATACTGTTGGTGATAGTGCTGATTGTGGCATTGCTGGTGGTTTAGAGCTCCTTACACCTTGAAAAAAAAATTTGATTATTGGTGTTGGTACCTCTAGAGTACTTTCATGTACTTGTGGATGTAAAATACGTTTGAATAAATGAATCAATTGATTGCCAAGGTAGAGACTCTAGATACACACATCATGACACTGATATCCAAGAGGCATTAAGTCGTCTTTGAGAATCTCAGACCCTTACACTCCTATTGGTGTAGAAAGGAGAAAAACCTAGATTTCTAAGGCACTATCAAGTGTCAAAGGGACAGCCAACACTTCAAAGAGCTCCAACAATAGAGTGGGTTGTCGAAAATTGTCATGGGTTGTAGTTTATCTTTAAAGTTGACTGACAAACACTACTTTTCTTTTATGTTTTTTTGAATGGTAGTTTGATGTTGAAGTTTTATTTTTTTTTTAATGTTTTTTTGAATGGTGGTTTGCTATTGGACTTTTATGTTATTATATTTTTAGTTAATTATATAATATGTTAGTGTTTAATCCTTATTATTGAAAATTGATATAGCAATTGCTAAAAAAAATTAGTAAGTAGAATCTGTAACTCAATAATTGTTGTAATTGCTGAAATTAATTTTAGCAAGTAAATAGCCTTCGACAATAATTGCTGCAAATGCTTAAAAGTATCTTAGAAATAAGTTGTCTGATTTAATAATTGTTGTAATTGCTAAAAGAAAAAAAAATAACAGGTAGATATCCTTACATATTAGTTGCTTAAAAAATATTAGCAAGTGAAATGTATAATTTAACAATTGTTGTAATTGTTGAATAATTTTAGCTATTGGATAGCCTCCAGCAACAATTGTTGTAATTGCTTAAAAATATCTTCGCAAGTAGGAGATATGATTTAGCAATTGTTGTAGTCGCTAAAAAGATTAACAAGTGGATATTATTACACAATAATTTCTTAAAAATATATTAGCAAATAGAATGTGTAATTTAGCAATTGTTGTAATTGCTGAAAATAACTTTAGCAAGTGGATAGCCTTCAACATTAATTATTGCAATTGCTTAAAAATATCTTAACAAGTAAGATGTCTGATTTAGCAATTGTTATTGTTGTTGAACAAAATTCTCAGGAAGTGAGTTGTCTGATTTAACAATTGTTGAAATTGTTGAGAAATTAGAAAATTATTGAGTAATTTGATTGTTAATTATTATCTAAATCATATAAAATTATAACTAAAGTAATTTTGATGTATTATGGTATATAGAATTTCTTTTGGTGGCGATTTTGTACAATTTACATAGTAATTTGTTCATAACAGATAATAAATTGATTAATTAAACGCATAATCAACATTAATTAAGTAATTTGATTGTTGATTGTTATCTAAACTATATTAAATAATAAATAAAGTATTTTTGATGTATTATGGTATTTAGAGTTGAGTTTGATGGTGATTTTGTACAATTACGTTGTAATTTATTCATAATAGACAATAAATTGATCAATTGAACGCGTAATCAACTGTTAATTGAGCAATTTGATTGTTAATTATTATGTAAACCATATTATATGATAAATAAAGTTATTTGCTGTACTAGGGTACTTAGAATTGATTTTGATGGAGATTTTGTACAATTACGTAGTAGGTTATTCATAACAGACAATAAATCGATTAATTAACTGCATAATCAACATTCATTGAGTAATTTAATTGTTAATTGTTATCTAAACCATATTAAATGATAGATAAAGTACTTTTGAAGTATTATAGTACTTAGAATTGGTTTTGATAGCGATTTTGTACAGTTACGTACTAATTTATTCATAATAAATAATAAATCGATTAATTAACAATATAATTGATATTAATTGTGTAATTTAATTGTTAATTATTATCTAAACTATATTAAATAATACATAAAGTAATTGTAAACTATTATAGTACTTAGACTTGATTTTGGTGGCTATTTTGTACAGGTAGTACTAATTTATTCGCAATAAATAATAAATCGACTGATTAACTGCATAGTCAATATTAATTGAGTAATTTGATTATAATTATTACCTAAAATATATTAAATAATAAATAAATTAATTTTAAACTATTATAGTACTTAGACTTGATTTTGGTGGCGATTTTATGCAGATACGTACTAATTTATTCGCAATAAACAATAAATTGACTAATTAACTATATAATCAATATTAATTGAGTAATTTAATTAAAAATTATTAGATAAAACATGTTAAATGATAAATAAAGTTATTTTTGGTCTGTTATAATACTTAGAATTGATTTTAGTGGCGATTTTGTATCGTTACGCAGTAATTTATTGGCCATAAACAATAAATTGATTAATTAATCACGTAATCAATACTAATTGAGTAATTTAATTTTTAATTATTATATAAATTATATTTAACGATAAATATAGTAATTGTAATGTATTATGGTACTTCGAATTGGTTTCGGTGGAGATTTTGTATAGTTATGTAGTAATTTATTCGCAATAAACAATAAATTGACTAATTAATTGCGTAATCAATATTAATTGAGTAATTTAATTATTAATGATTATCTAATTATACTAAATGATAAATGAAGTAGCTTGATGTAATATAGTACTCAGACTTGGTTTTGGTGGCGATTTTATACAGTTATGTACTAATTTGCAATAAACAATAAATTAATTAATTAAACGCGTAATCGACATTAGTTTGAGTAATTTGATTGTTAATTGTTATATAAATCATATTAAATTATAAATAAAGTAATTTTGATGTATTATGGTATTTAAAGTTGAGTTTGATGGTGATTTTGTACAATTACGTAGTAATTTGTTTATAACAGACAATAAATTGATATATTGAACGCATAATCAATATTAATTGAGTAATTTAATTGTTAATTAGTATATAAACTATATTAAATGATAAATAAAGTAATTGTGATATATTATGGTACTTAGAATTGATTTTGATGGTATTTTTTATAATTATGTAGTAATTTATTCGTAACAAACAATAAATCGATTAATTAATTGTATAATCAACATTAATTGAGTGATGTGATTGTTAATTATTATTTGAACCATATTAAATGATAGATAAAGTAATTTTGAAGTGTTATAGTATTAGAATGGGTTTTGATAGCGATTTTGTACAGTTATGTAGCAATTTATTTGTAATAAATAATAAATTAATTAATTAACTAAGTAATCAATATTAATTAAGTAATTTAATTTTAATTTTATCTAAGCCATATTAACTAATAAATAGAATAATTTTGATGAATTAAGACACTTAGAATTAATATTTATGGCGATTTTGAACAGTTACACAGTAATTTATTCACAATAAATAATAAATCGATTAATTAATCATATGATCAATATTAATTGAGTAATTTAATTTTAATTATCATCTAAATCATATTAAATATTAAATATAGTAATTGTGATGTATTATGGCACTTAGAATTAATTTTGATGGCGATTTTGTACAGTTACATAGTAATTTATTTGCAACCAATAATAAATCGATTAATTAATCGTGTAATCTATATTAATTGAGTAATTTATTTTTTAATTATTATCTGAATTATATAAAATAATAAATATAGTAATATTGATGTATTATGGTACTTAGAATTGATTTTTCAGCAAGTGAAACAATTGCTAAAGAAAATGTCTTATTTGTTGAAGATTTATTCAACATTACTACTGTCAATTTTTTGAGAACTAAAGCATTCAATAACAATATTTGTTCAATATTAGTATTAGAAAAATTTAAGAAACGTTTACAAACAACAAATAGTAATCAAGATTTAAAATCTATTCCTATGTAGCACTTCACTACGAGCATGTTGTTTTTTTATGTCCACTCCTTTTTCATATAGAATATTTACTTTTCTTTGTTGGGAATGCCCACTCATTTTGAGCATGACTAGATTGTGATGATTGTATGGTTCCCAGTGTATTGCTGATAACTTCAAGAGTAGGAGTAGGTGTCACGATCCAAGCCAAGGGCCTAGACATGACACGACGAATGGGAAATTCGGAGACAACCCAAATAAGGTTCTTAGCATATCATGTACACAGCCTTGGTTGCAGAAGCCAATAAGTCAATAAAAAGAATCAAATACTTAAAAAAGGAAGCATAACTAAGGGAAGTCTTTCATAATCATAAAACATAATAAGTGTCGAGCTCATAAGCATATACAAACATAGTATCCAACAACACCTCTACCTTAGAATGGAGTTGAGCCCAAAACACTTACCGCGCTCACGGTCTTGATTATAAGTATCCAACATAAAGAAGAAATCTCAATATAGCATGAATATAATAGATATTGTCCTCAGAATTGAGGACTCGCCAAAGCTTTCTTCAAAGAACCGATCTAGCCACGTGGGGAGGATGATCGATAGGAGCTCTGATTCCCACATGGTTGTCACGACCCAACCCCGGGGCCATGATTAGTGCCGATCGGGTACCCAGACATACATTAAACTGGATTTCCATTCACAATAACTAAGAACTTTCTCGAAATTTAAGCAGCTGTCACAGCCCAACCCCGGGGCCATGACTTGTGTCGATTAGGCACTTAAACCAACATCAAATCGCAAAACCTCAACTTAAAGTCTTAAAAGTCTACCGAAAATTCGACAGAATTTCCTCTGTTTTTAGGCCCTATCCTCACCTGCAGCAGCTCCCAGAAAGTACATACAGCACAAATACACATAAAAAATACAACTAGAGCGGGCCGACAAGGTCTCCGCTGCGGTCCTGCCGCCTAGTAATCATGACATACATAGAGTATTGCGGTCTCGCCGC
>JAOTQJ010134508.1:0-10042 GCA_025642045.1 Solanum sejunctum | reverse complement strand
TACTCTTGAAGAATTAATGAATCCATGGATTACAATATCGAATCAGATAATGAAAATCCAAGAGTTCAATGAAGTTACAAGCAAAAATGGCATTCCTCGTGTTCTCTGTCTCCAGTCATCCAAGACTATGTAAAAATAAAATAAAAATAATATTTATATATAAGGAAAACCTAATTAAACTTAAGAAAAAATCACGTCAATAAGGATTTGGGCCGTTACACGGACCATGTGACAATAAATGGTCCGTAAACTGGTGCGTGTGGCCACACTTGGTATTCAAAATTTTATTCACTATATCACAACCCTCACATGCATCGGCACGGTCCGTGTGAGGGTTCACGGACCATGAACCGGCCTGTCTTTCTCCATTGGTACAATTTTCACAATTTTCGACCGTAATAGCCATCCTCACGTCACTTTGACGCCATATCACACGACTCATGTCAAAGTCCACAGTTCGTGTAGTGTGCCATGGGGCATGCCTTAGAAAATTTTCCTCCAGCTCTGCGCCACGCCATCCCAAGCTAAGTCCATTATGCCAAGTGTAAGGCCATGATAGGCCTCACAACTCGTGGACTGTCACACGAGCCGTGAAGGTCCCCGTGATCCTTCACTTGGTTTTATTTCCTCCACGGTTGCCTAGGCCACTGCCACGTGCTTTTCTACAGTTAGTGTGGTATCACACGAGTAGTGAAGCGCTCAGCATACCCACACTTTGTCTTTTTTACATTCATTTTACTATCATTAATCCATTTATCTATGCTTCAATCACTTTTCCTGAAAAATAACAAAACCACACATCAATATAACAACTTTGCTTGAGAACGCACAAAAATCCTTCTTTTAAAGCGTTACAAGAGTTGTATTTCTAGGACTCATGAGCTTCTCAATGTACATGGAGAAGAGAGGTACCTGCACCAGAAACCAAAAAATCAGCTCAGTCCAAAACTCCGTATAACCCCTTGGAATTCATCCAGAATCAGAATTTCATAAACCTAATATGTATTCATAGCAGAAATAATGATCTAGACTCAACGAAATCATCAAAAATCAATTTCAAGGCCTCCTCGCGACATTTACTAATACTACTCGATAAAACTAGTTTAAAACTCAAAATATCGAAATTACCTTCGGTAACTCCAAAAATTATTACAAGACCATTTCTACTGTTAGTTTCACCATTCGAAACCACTGGAATTGTCAAAATTCTGATCCAAGCTTTCAAACTCGAATATTGACAAAAGTCAAATTTTGATTTCGAAAATAACTAAAATCACAACTTTGGGCCTAAAAATCTCATTTTTACTCCAAATTCAGTTCTGTAAACTTCTTATAGTTCAGTTTTGACATTTCGGAGCTAACAAAATTGGTAGATCTCTAATTCGACCTCAAAACTCAGAATGGCATAAACACTCACTTTTTCAATAACTTAAGTTTTTGAAAATGCCAAAATGCATGTTTTCAACTTTTGAAACTCAAAATTTCAGTTCCAACCATTCAAATAGTTCAAATTAGGCCCAACACAACTTACGAAAAGGTAAAATAATAATTTTTACAGATAAGACCAAAAATGACCAACCAAGTCATTATAATTTTATTCATGTTGCCCCAATACGATGTGTAACATCATCATCAATATCATCATTTCTCTAGATGATGGACCCAATATATTTAAAACTTTCTCTCTTGGGAACAAACTGAGCGGCAAGCCTAACTTTTATGTTTGCTTCATCTCTCGGACACTTAACGTGTACTTAAGTATTTTATTTTGGTCCTGCTTAATTTGAACCCTTTGAACTCGCATATGTCTCCAAACTCTCAACCTATCATTAACTTTATTCCGAGTCTCACTGATCAGTATTATGGTATCCGCAAATAACATACACCATAAAACTTCCTCCTGAATAGACTGTGTCAGCTCATCCATCACTAAAGCAAAAAGAAAAAGGCTCAGCATAGATCCTTGATAAAGTCTCATCTCAACCGAAGAATACTCTCTCTCTCTCTCTCTCTATATATATATATATATATATATAAAGATAGATAGATAGATAGATAGATAGATAGATAGATAGATAGATAGATAGATATAAAATTTAAAAAGTTATTATAGAATTGACATATTTATATTAATATGTGTAGTATGACTATTAATTAAATGACAATCTATTCAACTTTCTTCCATTTTATTCAAATCGTAATCAATCCTATTCAATTTATTTAAAATCTAACTAATTTTTTTTTATAATACATTTCAATTGCAGTCCAATTAAAACCCAAATCCAAATGACCCAATTTCAACTAAATCCAACCCAATTTCTTAAAAATTAATTCCACCCTCCATTCATCAACAATTTAGGGGGTGTTTCGATAAACTTTTTTTAAGTGCCTTATACGTTAAAAGTCAAAAATCAAAAGTAGGTATCTATTTACTTTTTGACTTTTTCATACTTTTAAGCATAGAGTAAAATGCTTAAAAGGACATTGTGTCTTTGTCAAGCACCTTTAAAACTTAAAAAAAAAACACTTAAAAATACGCCTCCAAACACCCATAACTTCTCTTACTTGTCGTTTTTAATATACAGAAAAGGGCCTAAAATGCCCTTGAATTATTGATAATGGTAATTAAATGCCTCTTATCCACCTTCTGGGCCTAAAATGTCCTTCTCATTCATTTTTGGGGCCTAAAATGCCCTTCTCTTTAACAGATTATTTATTAAATACTTTAAATAATTATTTTATACACGTGACAACCATCAATTGATTAAAATTTAATTATTTAAAGTTATTTATAAATTTAAAAATTCGCACATATTTAAACCCAAACCCACACCCAATTATAACCTAACCCACCACCTAGCTATAACCCACCCCAAATCTCCATAACCTAACGCATAATAAAACATCTCTCAAAATTTCACCTAATCCACGCTCCAATTTTTTCCCAATTCTTCACCTGCAATCTCCAAGAAGTATACATGTGAAGATTTTGAATGTATGCCTACATATTTTGGTTCCTAATCTCTACTTCAACTCAAGTAAGAACTTTTTTGTACTTTGTTTTCTCAGTTAGGGTTTAGGGTTTTATCTTTTTTTTTTTTGTGTGTGTGTCTTGCCATTTGATGTATTGTTATATTTTATGTTTATGTTCATGTATTTTTATGATTGTTTTGATAATTTTTTATGGTAATAGTGTATATTATACTATATTGATTCTCGAGTTAGAGTCCATTTCTATATTGTTGTCTAAGTTTATTCCTTTTGTCTTTATTTGTTCCTTTCAATCATTATTATATTGATCTCGAGTAAATTTTATTCCTTTCAGCCTTTATTATATTTTTGTCTATGCTGGGGTCCATTTGGTCTCTTCGTTTTTTTAGTGGGCCCTTTTTTTTTAAAAAAAAATTATTGTTGTATTACATGTTAAATTCTTATTAAATGTTCTTTTGAAGCATGTGGCCCCTATCCTTTATTCTTGTATTCATGTAGATAGTCATTTTATATTGGTAGATTCCTTTTTTTTAAAAAAATATTTTCTTGCTATCTAATAGGAACCTTTTCTCTTTTTTTAATATTTAAAATATCACTTTCCTGAAGAATGAGTGAGAAGTTGGACCTGTTATCTAATTATAAGGGCAAGTAGGTGCTTACACCTCATGTTATCTACATTAAGAAATTGATTTATGCTTGGAAAGAATATGATATGGAATTGTTGTCATATATATACATATGTGAAGAGTTCGATGAAAGGTTAGGTTTTTGGAAAGTCAAACAACTTTTACTCAAAGGACCTTCTCGAAGATATTATGTGATTGAGGGGGATTCTGGCATAAGAATGGTACAAACATCTTTGTCTACTCAGTCTGGTACACCACAACTCTTTCTGTAGATAAGGGGGAGGATATTGTTCCAACTGAGCACTAATATTAGCCATCATGATGAGCCTTGCCTTGTTATATTATATGCTACAACTGAGGATGAATTAAGTGAGGAGGAAGAAGATGAAAATGAACCATATCTTAGTGATTATAATAGTGATAAAGTGGAATCCTTTAGAATAGGAAAGAAAAGCAAAGTAAATGAGAAATTAGACAACTTTTTAGAGTTGAAAAAGGATATGAGCTTTAAGAATCTTGATGATAAAAGAATCGTGAGCTACTAATCAATTAGGAAGGTTGGTCTTAAAGTATTAAGAGTGTCTCTTTTAGAGTTAAATATAGGTGTAATGTTGGTTGTTCTTTTGTGTGTCTGATATCTAAAATTGAGAAAAAGCAAGGATTTGAAATTAAGACCTTACATACATGTCTAGAAGCATTCAAGAATAAAAGAACCACTCAACAAGATTTAGCACGCTATTTCAAGAAGAAGGTCCAAAATAATCCTAAGTACAAGGTGACAGATATGAGACAGAATTTAGATGATAAGTTTTATCTTAATGTCAGTTATTCAAAAGTGATGAGGGTTAAAAGGCTTGTGGTGGAGAAATTGGAGGGTAGCTATGTTGATGATTTCAATAAGTTAAAGGCTTATGCTCAAGAGTTAAGGGATAGCAACCATGGTACTAATGTGATTATAAATATATTTAAGGAGGCTTTGTTGGAACATGGACAAAAACATTTTGAGAATGTATGTTTGCTTTCATGTTTTAGAAAGTGGTTGGACTTTTGGTTTGAGCCATTTATAAGGTTAGATGGAACCTTTTTAAAAGGAAAGTTTAAGAGAATTATATTGGTTGCACTTGAACAAGATTCGATGAAGCATTTTTATCCACTTACATGGGCAGTGATGGATATAGAAACAAGTAGAACGTGGAAATGGTTCATTGAGTTGCTAAAAAACTCCTTGGAGTTGGTAGATGGCGAAGGATTGACAGTTATGTCAGATATACAAAAGGTAACCCTATAAGTGTTTGATAGTTGCTTGTAGTTATTGAATACATTTAAAGTACTTTAACTTGTTATTTTATTTTTATTTATTTTATAGGTCTTGATTGATGTTGTTATGACTTTCTTCCAAAATCACAACATAGCTAGTGTGCAACGCATATAGAAGCCAATTAGTCCAAGACTTGGAGTTGTTTACAAGTGAAAAAGTTATTCTGGTGGTCTACTTGGAGTACATATGAAGAAGAGTTTGTAGATCAATTAAGATCATGAGTTCTGTGTCTGAACAAGCTGCCAAAGCCTTGCTATGGTACTCACCATAACATTTGCACAGGGTCCACTTTGACAGGACCTATAAAAACTCCATATGTCATAATAATTGAAGGAATTGTATTAAATTTGGATCACCTATAATTTAAATAATAAATAAATATATATTTATTATATATTTAATTTATATATAATATTAAAAGTGAAGCGACACAACTATCCAGAATGTTTTTAAATAGTTGCATTTTTTTTATAATTATAAAAGAATTCCTCTTTCAAAAACAGAGGGTGACATTAAAAAGAAAAAAAAATTCTATTCTTCTCTCCTTCTTTCTCCCATCGTTAAAGGTTTCTGTGAGATATCTGGTGTAGATTTATTTTGCAAATGACGAACAAACTTCTATAATAGGCATGCAATTATAGACTGTGACTTTTTGATGTAATTCGTGTTTCATAAACATGTGATTACACTTTTTGACTAGTAAAATAATATTCAATGATCCTGCATACTAAGCGTTTGATGAGATTCTTCATTAGTATCAGAGCATAGGTTAATTTTTATTGGTTTACTAGTTTTATCCTATTCTTTCGATGTTATAATGTCATCAACAGAGAGCGAAAGGGTACGAAAAGTGGAAGGAAATTTTACCTAGTAGTAGAGAATTCATGATTTGTCTGTCTTGCAAAATATTTTAGTTTCTTTTTTTTTTAAGAAATTGGTTGTAGAAAATTATTTCTTAAAATCTAGAATGATGACTAATTTTTTTAAATTGGGTTGTTTATGGTCTCTGACCACCTGCAACTTTTATGAATTATGATAAAATTATTTGTTTCTTTTTCATGAAGAAAATTACAAAACTTTATGTTTGTTGAAAGATTATGTCACGCCCAAAGTCCCGTTAGGGCGGACTGACACTCGTTGCCGATGAGGCTCTGGAGAACTAACCTGTGTCTATGCACTTTCAATACATATTATAAGGAATTTCTACATTTGACATGCGTTTAAGAAAATAAACAGTGATAACAAGCCAAAAGGAAATGCATATGGCTAGGCCATTGGGGCCACGGTGTTTAAAGTATGAGATAGGACCACACTTTAATTTACATAGTCTACAAAGCCTCTAGATAAGGAAAAATGACTGATAAGGGTCGGGACAGGCTCCGCCTCAACTAACTGTACAATACAAACATATAAGCTCTAGACATACAAAGCTCCGAAGCAACCTGAAGCTTGGTAATAGCAGTTGGATATCTTGTACTCCTACTGGGGAGATCTACTAGCACCTGTACATGCAGCATGAAATGCAGGTACCCCGTAAGGGTGATCAGTACGGGATAATATACTAAATATGTAAGGCAGGACATACTGTACATGAGGTAACAACTCAAATGAAACCATGCACTGGTGTAAATTAGAGACCACCTTTGGTTATACTTAGGGATTATGTACTTTATGTTCTTTATATTACTTTATCTTTACTGTATAGTCTGTGCATAGCATGTAATACAAATGACTAGCTGATCAGTGATAAAACTGTATCGGGATCGTCCCTGGCTAGATTCTTCCTTAACCCCTCAGGCTACCACCTATCAATAAAGAATATACTTTACCTTTCAATTACCTTTGAGATGATTCTTTTGGTGGTCACAATATTGGAGCTGTAGGACTGTTATGTAGCATGTGATATGTAGATAATTTTATAAGACAATATGACAGTGAAAAGAGTACGTTACATAAATAATGAAATGCATATGAGATAAAATAACTCGTAAACTTTATTTGGAAAAAAGAACCCATGCAACTTGGTATCCCTGTGTGTATGCAGATTTAAAAGTGACTATGTATAGGAGCATATGAATATGTCAAATAGTAGAGACATGGTTAATAGTTGTATCGGAGTTGGCAAATGCGTTTATGTGCCAAGGAAGAATCTAGATTTCATGCCAAATAATATGAAATCAAGTAGCCTTACATACCTCGTTGTATGACCTTGTTACTACCTCAGGATAACCTTTCCTTCCTCCAAATATTTATCTACAATATAGTAGGTGATAAAACTAGCATTAGAAGCCAATAGATACATTTTGGCAACCCAATCACATAAGAAAACAACACACGGGCAGCAAGTGGGTATTTATAAACTCGAGCATATTCTTTCAACCTTTCTGCCCCTAATCATATTTTTCTAATACACATTCATGTGTACACATCATATGTAGCCTATTTTAGTGCTATTATAGTCTTACAATAGCCTACAAAGCACAACACATGACAACTCTACACAATCTACAAATGGACAGCAAAATGTTACCTCCCTTCGCTACATTTCTACATCGACAATTCTAAACCCGTTCCAACTCTAACCAAACTATTCCAACAATATGTATACATATAAACAGTCATAAAACAGTCTTAGAATAGTACCCAAGAAGTCATGAAGGATGTGAGTCAATAGCCTTTCATCCAACAGCCCACAAGTTCCAATCAACATTACACTTGAGATAACACAATAAAACTTATTCGTTAAATGAAACCAAATCAGGGCATCAACCTTAGGGTAATATCTATAACTCAATCCATGACAAGAACATTAGCTTCTCTTCATAATACAACTCATAAACCATAGAGAAGTCACAAAAATAAAAGGCAAGTGTGCAGCAACTTTCTAAACACATGTCCAAATTTTCCAGCACAAACATACTAGCATATACTTCTTGTTTTTCATGAAGAAAATATACTAAATTCACGACTATAATTACTTACCTTTGCCTTCAAGGTTGAGAGCCTCCTTAAGAACCCTAAAAGCCTCTTTTGATTGCTTTACAAAGTCAAGAAAAGTTGAAAGAAAATTTAGAAAGCAATCTGATTTTTATTTTAGTCAAGTTGAAAATGACTTGTGAGAGCTGTCTTGAACCTATCCTCCTTGGTGCGCCTAATTTCTGGAGGTAAAAAGTGAGCCAGGAACGCCTCAGTGAACTCGCCCTAAACAGTAGGCCGGGCTTCTTCACCTCGGGATAAAAGCCACAACTCGTACTAATTTTCCATAAGATTATGCAACCGATAGGATGCCAACTCTACAGATTCCACTTCGGAGGCCCCAATCACCCTTAATGTTTGCTGCATTTGTCTCACGAACTCTAAGGATTATCTGAGGGTTTGGACCCAAAGAATTCTGATGGTCCACAAGCTAAGAAATCACGAGCTCGGGAACTATCTCGATGGGCTACCTGACTACATCTAGCCTCCTATCTGTGGGCCTAATGTGTCACAATCTGAGTCAATAACTGCCACTGCCTCTCATAGTTCCTCGATTTCTGCTCCTAGCTGGGGAGTTGGAGGTTCTGACCCTGACCCTCTGGAGCTGGTGGGGTGATCGAACCCGCTATCGGGAAAACAATCTCTAGCTCCGGCTAATCACGAGCCTGGGTAGTTCCCCGACCACGTCGGGCCCCAACTACTGCTCTAGGTCTTCCCCTGCGGCCAACTGGTTTCTTCCTTGGTGGCATATCTAAAATTCAAATAATTTCTGCTAGGGAGGGAATCATCCTATTAACATTGCTCTAACGTACGATCTAAAACCAGAAGGAAGAGTAACATCCTAAATGTCCTATAGCCTCCTATTTATAGGTGTGGTGCATGACACCGATAAACAAGACTCTATTAGACACAGTCTGTGGACACTCTAAGGACTAACTGCTCTGATACCACTTCTGTCATGACCCAACCCAGGGACCGTGATTAGTGTCGATTGGGCACCTAGACAAACACTAAACTAGATTTCCAACTATAATAGCTAAGGAATTTATCAAAATTTGGGCAGAGTTTCCTCTGTTTTACTAACTAACCAAACCTGCAATAACAACCCCAGCATACAACAAATATCTATACATATATATATGCGGTCCGATAAGGTCACCGCTGCGGTAGAATCGACCAACAAATGTATCGTACATACATAGTCATACCATATGCAATATCCCACACCCACATGTATCCACAAACCTCTACACATACGAACTGAATCATAGGACGGGACAGGGTCCTGTCATACTCTCGAATATATATAAATGTAAAATACAAAAAATAAGTGTATATGTATATACCAAAAATCTGCTCCCGAGGCAAAGGAAGCACTTCAACGGTAGACAGAGATCTTAAGAAGGTGGCTCTCTAACTTGCACGTCAGTACTTGCGGGCATGAAACACAGCCCCCCCGAAAGAAGTAGGGTTAGTACGAAATACATATCGAATATGTAAAGTAGAAAGTACGAAATATAAATGAGAGTAATAATCCCAATAAAAATATATGAGTCGACCCAATATGTAAACATCAAAATAATTCTTTATTTAAAATATCAAAGTAATGCATATCGAACGGGAACGATGGCGACCTTCAAACTCACGCCATACCACAGCATAACAACAGAAATTTCAAATCTCTAAAATCTCCAACACAAGTCCCAACTGTAGCATAAGTGAGCCAAGCCGAATAGCGGCCAAGCACTCCTATTATAGGATAGGTGAGCCGAGGAGAACAGCGGCCAAGCACTCACGTATCGTAATGTGTAGAGGTCATCATGACCAATAAGTGAGCCGAGGCGAATTACGGCTAAGTATTCACGTGAGCTGGGGCAAACGAGGCCCAGCACCCACACTTCATGATGCCAACATATCCCAAGCCCAGCTCCTTATATCTCCAACTAAGCAAAGCCAGCCCATGGTCAAATTGACCCACCGTATTCAACCTGCTTCGAAATATATATATACATATAGTTATACATGCGCATGATAATAACTGGCCCAGAAATTAGGGAACGAGACCATAATGGCATGAATAGAATCGTGAGAATCACATGCATAAAAACTAGTTCCATAAGCTTAGTGATAT
>JAOTQJ010134487.1:0-10042 GCA_025642045.1 Solanum sejunctum | reverse complement strand
TACTATTTGATTTTAAAAAGTGAATATTTTGTATATTTTCAAGTGTTTGAAATCAGTTTTTATGCATATGATTCTCATGACTTTGTTCATGCCCGTTTGGCCTCGTTCACTGGTTCCCGGGCCGGATATTTTGTGTGCATATATGATTATATGTATATATATTTCGAGTTTGGCTGGATACGGCGGGTCTGTTTGTTGGGCAGTTCTGCTGCAGCGGTGACCTTGTCGGCCCGCATATGTGTATATGTATATCTATTCATATGGCAATGTCTGGTACTGTTGGGTTCGCTGTTTGCAGGTGGGGTTGGTTAGAAAAATAGAGGAAACTTTGTAGAAATTTTGGGAAATTCCTTAGCTATAGTGGATGGAAATTCGGTATAGTGTATGTCTGAGTGCCCTATTGGCACCAATCACGGCCCCTGGGTTGCGTCGTGACAATAACAATAGGAGTGGATTGCAATGGTGAATGGGTCGAGTCTAACAATCGTTATATTTGACATTAAAAAAATAAAGAAATGATAGAGATAGTAGCAATGACGATGGAATGAAATGTCATATATGAAGATTTTGCAACAATCATTTCCTGTTGTGAACTAGATTGTGAATCGAAAGATCTTTCCATTACTTACATGCATAGTTGCTATGAAAAGCAAAGAGCCACTTCATTTAGGATAAACAATCAAATAAGTTTGCGTACTTATTTGGAAGATGAAGGTAGACCTATTTTAAGGATATATGTGGTTGAAAGATTGACTGAAAATTGTCAAAATCAACAAATGTTAATTGATGAATGTGATTCGACGAACATGGGTATTCCAGACGAAGAAAGTTCTGCTGCCCAAAATACTCCTCAGACTCCTTCTACTCCTACTCCTACTCCTAAAGTTGCCAATAATACATCGGGAACTACACAATCATCACAGTCTAGTCATGTTCATGATGATAAAACTGGTTTTTACATCAGTATATCATTCAAGAACAAGCAAAAGTTAGATATTGCCTTGAAAATTGCTTGTGTGAAGAAAGATTTTCTAATCAAAAAGGTGATCAATTTGCGAGTTGTGTAATGTGTACATCCCAAATGCAAGTGGTGGTTGAGAGCTGTAAAGCTCCAGAGTTTTGATAGATTTTATATTAGAAAATATGAAAAAATATATACATGTGGTTCACAACATCTCACGAGCTATAATTCCCATGCCACGGCAAAAGTTGTTGGTGCATACGTCAAGCATAGGTTCCTACAAGGTAAAGGTCCTTCAATAAGAGATATTGAGAATTCAATCCGTATTCTGGGCTACAAGGATAGATATTGAAAAGTTTGGAAGGAAAGTGAGATCGCAAAGGCTTTAGTAAGGGGGATATATGAGTACAGTTATGCAGTGCTTGATGCTTACCATTATATGCTTATGACAGTAAATCCATAAAGTAAGGTAGTTTTGCAGCTTGATGACAATGGTAGGTTCAAGTATTTTTTTTTGTTGCCTATGGAGCTTGCATTCTTGGTTTTTGACATATTCGAGAAGTCTTCGTTATGCATGGAATATTTTTAAATAGTAAATATGGAGGCATGTTGTTGTCTGCAGTAGTATAAGATACAGAATATCATATTTTTCCAGTGGCATTTTGTGTAGCCAACACTGAGTGTGATGCCTCCTATCGATACTTTTTTGAGCAAATTAGCAGTTTTGTGGATGATACCCCTTAATTATGCATTATATCTGACAGACATCCAAGTATTAGAAAGATGGTTGAGATTGTGTTTCCTTCGGCTCATTATGGTTGTTGCATGAGGCACCTCGGAGAAAATATCTGAAATAACTTTCAAAGTGGAAAAATTATCTTTCACTTTTATAAAGCAACAAAAGCATACAATGTGGATGAATTTAATGATCACTTCAACCAAATAAGAGCTATGATTCCAGGACTACCGCACACTTGGAACATATTGGATTTCACAGATTGAGCAGAGTATTCTTTCCGGGAGACAGGTAAAATCTCATGTGTTAAATTTTTTTGTATATTTTTCTTAACTACTTCTGTCATATTTTTCAGTAATATTGACACTTGTACTTGTTTTTTATAGGTACAAAATTATGACATCAAGTTTTGCTGAGTCGATTAATGCAATGCTTCTTAATGAAAGAGAATATCCAATTGCTGCTCTTTTTAATGAAATAAATTGGATATACGGAGAAAAGATTCATGAGAGGCGCAATATGTTCATCAATGCATCAACTATCTTTGTTCCAAAGATAGAACAAAAAATCACTGAAAATGTCAATTTGGGGAATAAGCTATTGGTTCATCAAATTGCTAACTACGAGTATCTTATCATTGATCACAATGTAGTTACAACAGTTAATTTACAACGTAAATCTTACACCTGTAGAGTCTTTGACCTTGACAAAATACCATGTCCATATACTATCAAAGAGCTCCGATGTCAATATGGTGATGATTATGGAAAACACATTTATGAATACTCATCTCTGTATTATAAGGTAGAGACATATCTTTTTGCATACTTAGAATTAAACCTCTACCACCCAAAGATACTTGGAAAAATCCTAAGGAATTTTTAGAGAGGAAAATACATCCTCCGCATGTTGAGCCAGGCAAGGTAGGAAGAAGGGCTACGAAGAGACTAAGAGGAATTGGAAAATTATTTTCAATAAAGAAAAAAATATTCTATATGCAAAAAAACTAGACATAAAAGAACAACATGCTTAGATTGAAGTGGTCCACAGGTGTAGATTACGATTAGTATTTCTTGTTTGTAAATGTTACTTAAACTTTTTTTAATATTGATGTAGAACAAATATTATTGTTGAATGCTTCAGTTCTCAAGAAAGAAATTGACAGTATTAATGTTGACAGTCTCTTCAACAATTGTTGAAATTGTTGAGAAAATTCTTTAGCAAGTGAGTCTTCTGATTTAACAACCGTTAAAATTGTTGAGAAATTATTTAACAAGTGAGTGGGTTGATTTAACAATTGTTGAAGTTGTTGAGAAAGAATTTTAGCTAGAGGGTTCTCTGATTTAAATATTGTTGAAGTTATTGAGAAAATTCTTAGTAAGAAGGTTGTCTGTTTTAACAATTGTTGAAGTTATTGAGAAAATGTTTTAGCAAGAGGGTTGTCTGATTTAATAATTATTTAAGTTTAGAAAATTCTTAGCAAGTGAGATGTCTTATTTAATAATTACTGAAGTTGTTGAGAAATGTTTTCACCAAAAAACTCAAGTCTAAGTACCGTTACACATATAAATTACTTTACTTATGAATTAATATGATTTATATGATCAATTAACAATCAAATTGCTCGATTAAGGTTGATTACGCGTTTAATCACTCGATTGATTGTCCGTTATGAATAAATTATCATGTAATTGCACGAAATCATCAATAAAGTCAAGTCTAAGTATTATTATACTTATAAATTACTTAATTTATCAATTAAAATAATTTATATAAAGTTTAACAATCAAATTGCTCGATTAAATTTGACCACGCATTCAATTACTGGATTGATTGTACGTGATGAATAAATTACCATGCAATTGCACAAAATCACCAAGAAAGTCAAGTTTAAGTACTATAATAAATATAAATTACTTTATTTGTCAATTAATATGATCTATATAATGACTAACAATCAAACTATTCAATAATTTGCTAAAACATTTCTCAAGAATTGTTAAACATGCTGAAACATTTTCTCAGCATGTCGCAACAACTTCAACAATTGTTGAAAAAATTCTTTAGCAAGTGAATGGTCTAATTTAATAATTGTTGAAGTTGTTGAGAAATTTTTTAGCAAGTGAGTTGGCTGATTTAACAATTATTGAAGTTGTTGAGAAAATTCTTAGCAAGTGAGTGTCTGATTTAACAATTGTTGAAGTTGTTCAGAAAATATTTAGCAAGTGGTTGGTCTAATTTAACAATTGTTGAAGTTGTTGAGGAAAGTTTTCGCCAATAAACTCAAGTCTAAGTACCATTATACATGAGAATTACTTTATTTATCAATTAATATGATTTTATGTATTCAATTAACAATCAAATTGCTCGTTTAAGGTTGACTACGTGTTCAATTACTCGATTGATTGTCCGTTATGAACAAACTACCATGTAATTGCACGAAATTGCCAACAAAATCAAGTCTAAGTACTATAGTACGTGTAAATTACTTTATTTGTCAATTGATATGATTTATATAATGAATTAACAATCAAATTGCATGATTAATGTTGATCACGCATTCAATTACTCGATTAATTATACGTTATGAACAAATTACCTTGTAATTGCATGAAATCGCCAATAAACTCAAGTCTAAGTACTATAATATGTATAAATTATGTTATTTGTCAATTAATATGATTAACAGTCAAAGTATTCAATAATCTGCTAAAATATTTCTCAACAATTGTTAAACATGCTGAAAAATTTTATCAGCATGTCGCAACAACTTCAACAATTGTTTAAAAAATTCTTTCGCAGGTGAGTGGTCTGATTTAACAATTGTTGAGAAATTTGTTAGCAAGTGAGTCGGCTAATTTACCAATTGCTGAAGTTGTTGAGAAAATTCTTAGCAAGTCAGTTTCTAAATTAGCAATTGCTAAAGTGTTGAGAAAATTATTTAGCAAATGTGTTATCTGATTTAACAATTGTTGAAGTTGTTGAGAAAATTTTAGCAAGTGGATGATCTGATTTAATAATTATTAAAGTTGTTGAGAAAAAAATTTGGCAAGTTGGTTGTCTGACTTAACAATTGTTGAAGTTGTTGAGAAAATTCTTAGCAAGACGGTTGTCTGATTTATTGTTGAAGTTGTTGTAAAAATTCCTAGCATGGGGGTTGTCTAATTTAACAATTGTTGAAGCTGTTGAGAAATTTCTTAGTAAGTGGGTTGTCTGATTTAACAATTGTTGAAGTTGTTGAGAAAAATTTTAGCAAGTGAGTTACTTGATTTAACAATTGTTGAAGTTGTTGAGAAATGTATTAGTATGTGAGTCGTCTGATTTAACAATTGTTGAAGTTGTTGAGAAAATTATCTCAGCAATTTCAACAATGGCTAAATCTGACGACATACTTACTAAGATTTTTTAGTTGTTGCCAAAGCAACCTACTTGTTAATTTTTTTCAGCAAAAGAAGCAATTGTCGAAGAAGTCTCTACTATACTCTAACAATTCTTGATAATAGAATTATTTAATAAGTACGACTATTCAACAACATCTTTACAACATATCTATTCAAACCAAAGTACATAAAATAAAAATAAAAATATTGTCTGTCAATCAAAAATATACATTAAATATTGTCTAAAGTTATAAATAACCAATAAACACAAACACTACGGTACTAGCTCCTTTTCAATTATGTCTTCCATCCACCTGTGCCACATCCTACTAACTGTGTTATCATTCATGAGTGTCATGGGAGTGTTGGTAATCAAGTGCTCAATATACCCGAGTGAATATAAACTACAAGCTGCAGCTGACTCATTTTTTGGATCATCGACCAACCTCTCGAAGTCCCATGATCTGTGCAAGAGCTTCTAAAGCAAGTGCTCAAATATTTTACTGTTCTTCAAGAATCTAGGAAGCAACTCCACTATTGGCATCATAGCTGCAATGAAATCCTTATCAGAATAAACAGGCATGTTGCAATCATACACATTAATCTTTCTCGCCTCAAGTAGAATTTCTGGCCACGTGACACCGCCACGATATGGTTTAGCCTCTTTTCAATAACCCAAATAATAATCATCAAACTTATACATGTCAATCAAATCCTTCAAAGAGACACTACCCGATCTCGAACTCTTTGTGGTCAATGTAGCATACATATTCTTTAAGTAATTAAAAAAATCAACATCAAGAATTATATCTCTTGGATCATAGTATTGGAGGAATTCAATGTGCCTTATACACATCAAGCATAATATATCATTTATATACTGTAATAACAAAAGAATTAATGAGACAACTTAAGATGATTATTGCATCTGCTGCAACTAATGCAACAAGTGTTGCATCTGCTGACACACCATAATAATAAAATAAAATTAAAATTATTATTACTTACTTGACTCTCCCGCCACTTTTGCATATCGTTCATGATCTCAAAGTCTTCATAATTAAATTTATGCATTGTGTAGGTATTTTTCCTCCATTCTTTGTTCTTCAAGATGGTTTGATCTTCTTGTATGAGTCACTCTATGCATGCTTGTAGATATCCACTGGTAGTCGCTCGATCATCTCAGGAGACCTAGCCCTCCTTCCTCTCCATTTGGCACTCTCAAGTGCCTTTGAAATTTGTCTTCTTCTTTGCTTGCTAGCTGATGTATAAGGACTTGAAATGTTTCTAGATGGCCTAACACCTCTCTTGCTGACAAAACTCTTGAGAGTGTTCTCTAGAGTCTCAAGTCTCTCAAGCGTCAATTTTGAAGTTTTTGAGCATGTGTTGCATGTTACATGCCCAAAGAGGCTTAGGAATCTGATCTCGAGTATCAACACTGACTATATAAGACCTATGTCCTGTGAATGGAGTGGTTTGGTTTGCTCCAATATTCTCATCGATGGGAGAAAATCCTCTACCACCACCAAAATCACTGGGAACAAAAGGAGAAAATCCACCTCCTCCACCGCACCACTGCCACCAACACCACTGCCACTATTAGTATCAAGTGGCCTTTCTCTTTCTTCAGCATGCATATCAATTGCCATTAAATAATCTCTTTTAATAGCCATACAACTATCTAAATCTTTTTTTAGGTTTTTAAGTTTCTCATCCGCAGCCAAATCTAATGGTACAAATTCAGTAAGATACTTCATCTGCCTCTCATCGGTTGTCGGCACTAACCATGGATAAATAATCTATATATATGAAGAAAAATTAAAATATGATTCGATAAAATAAATTTAACAACAATATGTAGCAATTATTGAAATATTTTCAACCATTGTTGGAATCAATTGCAGCTTCTACAATATATTTCAGCAGATGAATTCAATAACTACAACAATTGTTGAAAATAAAGCAATTTTCATAGTGTATTTTAGTAGTCAGCTAGCATTTGTTGAGAGGTTGTTGTACAAACAATATCTTCTACAAACAACTATTGCAACCAATTAAAATAATTAGTATATTGATAAGGCTTATCGATTCTTCGGGGGGAGGGGGGAGAGGGGAGTTAAACAACTTATTAACATTGATAGAATGATCATTAACTATTGATAGTCATCTAATGAGTCGTGGTAATGTTACTACAGCAGGAACTACCTTAAATTTCTTTTGGAGAAGGGGAATGGTCTCAAATGCCCAACACTACATAAGATAATAACATAGATAGAAATATGATCAAAATTATGAAAGAATAGACTCAAAATTTCTTTTAAAAGAAGATAAAATATACCATGAATGCTCATGGAAGACCATAAAGATTAGTGGTCTACCCTTCTTCTCCTTTGTCCATAACCTTCAACAGATACTCAACTATCAGCTGATAGCATTCACGACCCCATGTACTGCGACAAAAAACCCTTCTCCTAGCTAAAAGATACACCATGTCAGTTGGGGTCTTTGTGTTTAGATCTTTTCCTAAAAGAACACAATGTACAAAATAAATCAAGCACAGAGATTTTTTGATATATTGCGAAATTGAATCCGATAGGAGAAGCTCCATTAGTTCGTCCTTCTTAAAGGTTTTTCCTACCTTCTCGAGAAATTCTTTTCTTTTTTCTTAACATTCTCAGATGATTTTATAGAATTATTACTTTTTGAGATATGATAATTCAAACCAGTCATAATGGCAAATTCTTTCATGCCAAAATGGACAAATATGCCACAATAATTTATTCAAATTTCTTGTGTATGCTCGCCAAGAATTCAACAATGGAGAAGTTTGTACACCAATTTCATTTGGAACTATGGTATCTTCTTAGGAATCTCCAAATAGCTGGCAAATATTATAGTCCTGAAATATTCTTTCAACTTCTGTGATTTTAGCATTGCTCTGAAATCACTAAAAAATTTTTCTCTGGACTTTATGGTAATAGAACTAATAAGATGTGGATATTTATCTATCATGGTCTCAAAATTGTAATAGGGATATTTGACAATCTTAATTGAGGTGTCATCACCTGAAGATCTAGTTGGGGAGGACTCAACAGAATCATAATAAGTCATCTCTTATTGAACAGATTGATCATGCTGGTGTCTACTTCTTTATTCAAAATCAACTCTATATTCACCATCATTATCATTCTATGCATCATCTGCATCATTACCATCATTCCGTGAAGAAACATTTTTTTGACCTTCTCCTCCTCCACTTTCTTCCACATTATCTCCTCCTCCACTTTCTTCTATATTATCTCCTCCTTCTCCTTATTCTATAGCATTTCCTCCTCTTTTTTCCACACTATATCCTGCCTCTCTTTCTTCCACATAGTCTCCTCCTCCTTCTTTATTCAGATTATCATCTCCTCTTTTTTCTTCTTCTTGTTAGCATTTTGTCTCTATGTTTTCTTGACTTCTTGATGTTATTTTGCTTTCAAAAATAATACCAGCATGTTCAGTGATAATTTTCACGCTCAAATAAGAAAATGATCATTGTCAGCAATAAATCTAACCAAGGTTAGAATCGAATCCATAGGGAATACAGGGCTTGATTACAAGACTTCACCACTAATCATTTCTAGTATTCATGACTACAATATCTAAAGAGGGGGGGTTGTATTTCAAAAATAAAATAAAACTACCACTAATTATAGCGTGAGAAAATACTCAATTTTAGGGACAACTTGAAAATTGTGTTCCCCTTTGTTCGTTGACTTAATTATCCTAGATAACATAACTACAATTGGTGATTTGCATGCAGGATGGTAACTTAGATTCTTCTAGCCCTCTTGTGAAGGTAAAGGTCAAATTTTATACCATACGCTTCGTCGGCAACCATGGCGTGCCAAATAACCATAACCTATTGTCCTAGTCAACCTCCCCTTGGTCAGGCTCGATTGATTAGACGAGAACATATCAACCGAATTCTGTCATCTACTTCCCTTTTCTTATTTGTCACTACCTTAGTCGAAATCGTGATAGTAGGCAGGGTTTGGTGTTGGCCACCATCAAATGATAATAATAATAATGAAAGGAAATAGATAATACATGCAAAACTCCAATCATAAAAATGCAAGAAACCTAAGCCATCTCAAGGTCAATATCACGACCCAACCCAGGGGTCGTGACTAGTGCCAGTTGGGCACCCAGACAAACACTAAATTGGATTTCCATTCACAATAACTAAAGAAGTTCACAAAATTTTGGCAGAGTTTCCTCTGTTCTACTGACTAGCCTCACCTGCAATAGCGAACCCAGCAATAACAAACATCACTGTATAAATACATATGCGGGACGACAAGGTCACCACTGCAACAGAACCGCCCAACAAACGTATCGTACAAACAAAATTATACCAACATAGTTCCCACACCCACATGTATCCACAGACCTCTAGACACACAAATTGGATCATAAGACGGGACAGGGCCTCGCCATACCCTAGAATGTATACCAAATGCAAAGTACAATAAATAAGAAAATATGTATATACCAAACGTTCACGTATCATAATGCATAAAGGTCATCATGCCCGTTTATAGAGTCGAGGTGACGGTGCCACGAGCTCCTGTAAGCCGGGGCGAACTCGGCCCAGCACTCACACGTTATGATGCCATCCCAAGCTAACTCCTTAAGTCTCCAAGCTAAGCAAAGTCCGCCCATGGGCAAACCGACCCGCCGTATCCAACCTACTTCGGAATATAGATACATACATACATATAGTTACACATACGCGCGATATCAACCGGCTCGAGAACCGGTGAACGAGGCCAAACGGGCACGAACAGTGTCGTGAGAATCATATGCACAAAAACTGGTTTCAAACACTTAGAAATATGCAAATTTTTCACTTTTGAAATCAAGTAGTTATTCTTTTATGAGATTTTGCCAAAACTGCTCAAATTCACATTTAGAGGCACT
>JAOTQJ010134407.1:0-10047 GCA_025642045.1 Solanum sejunctum | reverse complement strand
AAGCCAACTAGTGTGCTAAGTTGATTAACTAGAAAGAGTGCACTATTACTCTTATGAATCGTGCATTTGAGTTAGCTCTAGATGTACCCAAACCCTCTTTTTCAAAACTTGCTTCTGACATAACCTATGAGAGAGGGACTTATGTCTCTAAAGAGTTTGAAGACCACCTAAGAGTGAGACATAAGATTTTAAACCCTGAGTAGAATTGAATCATCCCAAAGTTAGAAGGATGATGATGGAAAGAAAGAGACGGGATAGCAAGAGTGATGGCTGATTGAGGCTTGTAGTTAGAGTTACATATTTATTAGGTAAGTAATGAGGTGGTGAGTTGATTTCCATAAGTTTGATAAAAGAGTCGTAAGTACCCTATTATTTTCATGATGAGGTATAGCGGAAAAGTTATTGTTAGAATATGGTAGAGTGTTCTCAAACTAGAAGGAAGTTTATACTGATGTGTAGTAGTATTCATACTATTGAGGGTGAAGTATAGATGTTGAATACAAAAAAAGAGTGCTTTTAATGGGATAGATTTAAATTAGGCTTATGATTATTAATTTGGAGTTCATAAGACTCATCAAGTTATGAGCTTAGTCAGATAAGGAGATATGATTGAATAGGTGAGTGGTACTGAGTTATGATGAAGGGATATGTTCATTAAGTACCCTCCGTGAGATTTTAGTGGGATTATGTCCCCTAAATTTTTACCTAGTAGTTGTAGGGTTGGCATTAGAGAGGTATATGATAGATGTACATATTAGTGCTAGGTCCTAAGCTTAAAGAGGAGATAACATCGTGAGTGTGATAGCTTAGTTGGAGATTTTCTCTAAGAGGCTTGACCTAGTGTATGTTTGAGATAAAGATGTTGATTTGTGAGGAAGTGGTGCTATGGGAAGGGTACAAGTTCCCTTAGGTAAGACGAGTGAGATGAGGATAGCTAAATAGATAAGAAGAGACTTGAGATATGTACCCATGATTGTGTAAAGATGTGTGAAGCTCTAAGTTATGACTGCTATAAGAATTTAGATAGTATATTTGAGTTGTCAATGTGGAGTAGGTTGATGTAAGTAATCTTTGTCACGAGTGGCATAGTCAATTGGCACTTATGGATAGATGGTTATAAGTTTTCCATTAATGCCTAAGTCTTATACAAATGAGTTTATGGGGAGCACAGATCTTGGGAGTCTGAAGGCAAAACAGGAGGTTAGATTGTAAGAATTGTGGGAAGTGGTTATGTACACCATAAGAGTAGCAAATATAGAAAGATTTCCATAGAGGAAGGAAAGAGCTAAGAGTGATATTGTTGAAAAGAGTCTGAGTGTCTAGTTATATATATGCGACTATAGCATAACAGAAGAGTTTAAGATGTTCTTATGGATAGCAATTCTTTGACCGTGTGGAGATTCATACTTATAGCTTGGAAAATGGAATTGATTTGCAAATTTAGGGAGAGGACCTTGAGAGCTAAGGGGGAGATAGAGAGGTGACAAACCGAAGTGAGTCTTGAGTTTTCGATAGCGATAGGCTAATCAAGATGAGATATTAATTCTTTTCCATCTCATACAGTCCTTATACTTTAGTTGAAATGATACTTTATTGCCTTCTGGTGTATGACTGCATGCCTATGACCTAGTCCTATGAACATCATGTTTATTCCCATTCATGTTGAGTTTCGAGGATAAGAAGGTATAAATTCATTTATTAGTCTTGACCATATCCCATGGATCTATAAGTTCACAATCCTGCATTGATGTGAGACGTGACCTGAGTTTTACACTGTGTATAGTTCTGTGAACTCAGAGTGAGTCTTGATAGATGGGGGAAATTGTACTTCATTACAAGTTTCCTCAGATAAGATTTCTCGATCGAATCATGCTAATGATCTTTTGTTCCTTGTCCTTTAAATGATCTAGCTTTCCAATCTTAATAGATGTATTGACGATAGTAAAGGAGTGATGGTAGATGACAGAGAGTGAGAGTTCTCGATTCTCGATTCTGATGTCATTTTACGCATGCACTGACTTTTGACTTTTTATGCAATTGTTGATGGTAGGATGTAAAGTATCAAGCTTTAGATGTATAATCATGCTTATCTTGTATGATGAGTAGTAGTTAGGGTTTTGTCAAAGTGGGAGATGATAAGTTCCTCTAGGTCCAAATAGTGATGCTGATAATAGTAGACTGAGAGTGAGGGTAGAGAGGAGGAATGATTGTATCCTTTATCATGATATTGGTGTTAAACTTGTGTCATGTAGGGGTAGAGATAGGGAGAAGGAGAGACATGAGACCCTATGATGTGCAATAGATAGGTAAGTGTATATTGGTGTGACTTTGAGTAAGAGCTCATTGAATGGTGGAGGTAGAAGTGACAAGTAGGCTTGAAAATTCTAACATGGTTGAAGTGGTTGGAGTGATAGGCTTGAATGAGTGGATGACACTATATGAGTGATTGGATAAGGCTATCAATGACTTTTGAGTAAGTTTTTCAGGTAGATGCATTAGAATAGTGAGGAGTAGCATTCTCGAAGTGAAAATCCCTGAGAAGGTATAGAGTTTAAGTTGAGGGTTAACTTTATAGGAATATGATCATATTAGGAATAGCACCTTGAGGCTTAGAAGTAGGCTTGAATAGAAGACAAGGAGGTAGTTAGGTGGAGATTTGAATTAGAGCTATGATCTTGAGTTGAGAGAGTAGAGTCCCATGAAAGGGAGCATGATTGAATTAGGGAGTTGAGCTCGAGAGTGTCCATAGAGTCTTGCATATCACGATGGTCCCATTCTCCATTAGAGTTGATAACTTCTTTCTTGAGCAGAATAATTGATTGACGAGGTGTTCGAATGATTCAAATTGGTTAAGTTCTGATGTTCCATTCGTGCCTGCTAGTGAGGATGTCTAAGGTATAAAATAAGAACCCTATGGGATAGATTGTAGGATTGTGACTAACTCATGAGGTAGCACAAGATGACTTTGAGTTAGGCTTGACTTTGGTAAGAGTGTGCAGCGAGATTTAGGCATTGATAAGAGCTATAAGATTCAAATGATGATGTTCTCTAACGAGTTGAGTTTTTTATTCTTGAGTAATGTGCATATTTTTGAAATCTGAGTAGAGTTTCTCAAAGTCAACGAAGAGTTGAGAGTTTAAGTTATTGAGTGGGTATTGAGATGAGTCTTAAGTTTATTCGTGTCTTATTACCACCTCTACTCATCATTCGAGGATGAATGATCCCAAAGGGTAGATAATGTAACACCCGATGAAATTTTTAAAATACCCTAGGAGAGATATGAGTATAACACATTTTTGCATGCTTTGATGGTAAATTCGAGACCAGATTTGCAATCAACATGAAAAATTAAGAGGAAAAGTGATCTCGGTTAATTTTTAGAGCAACCAGATCAAAAGATAATTTTTCAATTTGAAAACACGAACCAATGAGGTTACACAACAGGTGTGCGACGCGCACCTACCATGGAACAACACTTAGTTTTGTCCCCAAACTTTTCTGTGGAATTAGAAAGCTCGTACGGAGAATTTTTGGTGAAAATACTGAAAAATATGTAATCCCCATTGCGAACCCCGAGTCCTGAGATAGACATTTTTTAAATTTCATAAGGGACATTCTAGACCATTTCAAACCCATCATAGACTTAATATATGACCAGAATGAGTCATTTTAAGCATAAAAAGGGTTTGTAACCCATTCTTAAGTCATTCTAAGTGCCTGAAAAAAAAAAACTAGGGCTAAAAGAGAAGAGAGAAGAGCAAGGACTCGAGGATTTTTCAAGTTGGATTTGTGCCAATTTTATTGTCTACCTTCATCCCATGTATATAAGGCTCATAGTGTTGGATAGAGTTCATCCACACACCCCACATGTTGAATCTTTGAAATTGAGTTCAAGTAAAGTTTTTTGAGTTTCTTGAGTTGAATCCTTGAAATATTCATTGTTTTATTGAATTTTCTTAAACATAATAATGTATTGATGGCAAAGTTGAGTTGAGTAATAATTTGAATATATGTTCATGTTTCATTCACATGAATTTAAATTGATAATTATATTAGATTCCTTTTCTTATGCATTTTTCAAAGTGGAGTTAATGGTTATCTTTGTACATTGAGCAGGGATAATTTCTTAGAATATTTTATTGAGTTTTCATGAATATGAATTTTTGAGCATAAATAATAATTTGAGAAAGAGCCTTGAGGAGATGATTCATATTTTAATGAGTTTTTGATGGAATTGTGCTCTGAGTTTTAAACAATGTTTTGAGTAATATTTGATAAGGATATAAATAATTTTCAAATTTCTTTTATATGATGAAAGATGATGATTGATGTTGAGATGAAGATGATGTTCAAAATCTAAGTCCAATAAGACTTGATGAGATGTTTTGAGTAAATTATTCACTTGATGAGTACGAGTTCGTATTTTTAGGAGTAGTATTGGACATCGAGTTGGTAAGAGGAAATGCCCCAGAACTACATTTGCTAGTGTAAGATAGTTTTGCAGCACTTTCTACCAACTATTGTCCTAAAAAGATGGATGGAGCTGATGAATCATGATTCAGGAGGTAGAGATTATATGTCCTTTGCCGTGGCAAGTTTAGGCCGGGCATGGCAATAATGTCATCTTTGTTGTGCACTATCAAAAAGGATGGTGATATGCATATCGGTTAAAGAAACTCCCTAAATTACATATTTGATTTGACTGAGTTGTATACTAAAGTATCTTTTAAGGAGCATTATTTTATTATAAAATTTAAATGATTTGGTGTGAGCTGCATACTACTGAGTTTAATTTTCAAAGCATGATCTCATTCTTAAACTTGCATGTGTTACTAAGTTAAGACGAGTTGAGCCTCTTGAGTTGAGTTGATGTTATTTCCATGTTACTCTGCCTATATTATTTCTATTCAGCTATTTTATATACCATATATTTCACATACTCATGACACTCGGCGCTGCATCATTTCAAGATGCAGATATATGGATTGAGGATCTAAGACGTTCAGCTGATTGATGAGCCTCCCCTATTTTGTAGGAATAATTACATTTATTTTTATCTTACTTTTAGAATTAGATTTGATTAGCTTTACTTTATTTTAAGGTAGTCATGGGTCTATCATTGACACCACTTGATAGTGATAGAGGCTTCATAGACTAGAGTCAAATGTTGTGTAAGACTTGTTCAGCTAGTTCCTTGTACTAGCCTTTTTATTTATTGATATTATTCTGAGAATAAAAGAGATGTGCCCATTACTTTCCTTAGTCTTTCGTTGATTGTCTTGAGTTTAGTGATTGAATGAATGTGATGAGGCCAAGTGATTCACTTGGAGACTAGCAATAGTCTTGAGTGCTGGTTACGTCTAGGGTACCCTCTCGGGGTGTGACATCCATTGTAACAGCGGAAACATTTAGATACAACAGGAATCCCCATGTTTCTTAAAATATATCAGTTTGGACCCTTCTTTTACAAACTCTCCGTAGGAAAAAAGAGATTTTGTAAGGAAAGCCCTTCACCCAGATCCTCTTAGCCTATTCACATTGCATCCTCCTCTATCTCAACACCTGATAGGCTAATTTAACTGAGAAATCTCCCTGATTAGTATCTTGTCAACCAAGCCTGATCATTTAGGCATTGATAACATACTTAGCCATCTATATTGATAATGAATCCTTTATCAGACCACTCTTCCAAGTATAGCCTTTAACTTTAATATCCTCCTTTTGTGTTATCTTGCCTTTAACGTGGTACAAGGCATCAAACTTGGTCCAATTGTCAAATCGAAAACTGGAGTTGCCTGCTTTTAGCTGTTACCACATGAAAGGCTCTACCTCATCCCTAATTACAGTCATACTTCTCTATACATTTGATGCACTAGCATTTAAAACCAGAATTAGATGAAGTTCTTTGCAATATTTATTCCATATGTAGTTACACCATAGAGACCCAATGGACATTCCAAAGTTTCACTATAGCTTAGCTGTTAAGGATCTATTGATGTCTAGTAAAGACCTGAATCCTAATCCACCCTCTTCCCTTGGATAATACATATCATTCCAAGTAAACCAATGCCTTCGTTTTCTGATATTGAGTTACCCTAGAAAAATTTAGCAAAAATCTGATGAATACACCTTATAACACCTTTGGGAGGATTTATTGTTGATAGAAGATGAATGGGCGTGGATTGTAGAACATGATTGATTAGAATAAACTTATCACCAAAACACAGAAATATGTTATGCCATGCCAATATTCTTCTTGATATCTTCCTGATAATGTTTTCAAAATACTTATTTCTTTTACTTACATAAAAAATGGACAACCCAGGTATATAAATGGAAATTCTCCTTGTTTGAGTCCTACTAATTTTATCAGTCTGATAGTAAAGATCAAAGGTTTGTTTTCATGTAAGGACAAAAAACTCTCAGGCTTGTTTATCATCTGTCCAAACACTTCCTCATATCTGCTTAGTATATTCATCATCTTAACAACTGAATCTCTATAACCTAAACAAAAAAGGATTGTGTCATCTGCATATGCTATGTGATTGATTTGGGGACTCTACTTAAGTAGACTATAACTTTTGAAATCCTTGTCATTGTGCAGACTATTAAGTCTTTTGGACAGAATTTCTGGAGCTATAATGAAGAGGGTAGGAGATAAAGGATCTCCTTGCTTTAAACCCCTAGTAAACTAAAGTCCTTGTCATTGTGCAGACCACTAAGTCCTTGGTAAAGATAGAATACCAGTTGTTTGAGGGCGATCTCCACACCATATCAATAAGAACCTCACAAAATCCAAATTTCCTTAAGTCCTTAGTCAAATAGAACCATGAAACTCCATCACAGGCCTTAGTCATATCTAATTTTACCACAATATTGGTATTTTTGTCTGTTATATTGATATCCCTTATGATTTCTTGTGATAATAACATATTCTCAATGATGGTCCTTTCTTTAACAATGCTCGACTGATTTTGGGAAATAATTTTAGGTCATATCACAACTAGCCTGTCATATACCACCCTAGAGATGACCTTGTTGATAAATCCACTTAGGTTTATTGGTATAAGATCTAAAAAAGATTTGGCTAGCTTTTCTTTAAGGAGAAAAACCAGATTTATGTGTGTGATAGACCTGGGCAATTCATGACCATGGAAAAAAGCCTTCACAATATTTGTCACATCTTGACCAATGATGTCCCAACAGTTTTGAAGGAATGTACCTGAGAAACCATCTAGCCCTGCAACGCTACCTCCATTAAGACTAAACACAACTTCCTTCACCTCCTTATCATCAGGCACCCTGATTAGATCATTATTTTCCTCCTCTGTAATTAGATTTGGAATATGATCTAACATACAAAAGTCCTGATATTTTCTATCTGCTGAGAATTAGTCTTTATAGAATTCCACTACTTTCTCCCTATTCTCAGCAGAAATCTCATCCTATTCATTACCTATCTCATTCAAAAACAATTTTCTCCTTTTTCCTTAGACATAAGAATGAAAGAATTTAGTGTTTTTATCACCTTGACTGAACCACTTCATCCTTGCTTTTTGCATCCAGAATTCTAACCACTTCATCCTTACTTTTTGAATCCAGAATTCTTCTTCCATTTTGAGGTACCTCTTCAAATCAACTTCTGTTTAACTCAACTGAGCTCTATTTTTAGGGGATGCATAAATGTCTAACTGATCTTCCTTCACTTGGATAATGTCATCTAAAGTTATTTTTTTAATGAAAATGTCCCCAAATTTCCCTCTACTCCATTTCACCAAAGATCTTTTTACCTTTTTCATCTTTGCATATAATACCATGAAATGACTCCTTGTAAAATCAGTCTGTGAATTTTGTTGAATAACATCCTTAAAATTCTTATGCTTACACCGAAAATTGTGAAACCTAAATGGTTTAACAATGTTTTGCTCCCCTATTTGACATGTGATGTGGATAGGCGCATGGTCTGATCCCTATCTGAAAAATGTAGGCACTCTGTGTTAGGGAAAATATTAACTCCTCATTCATCAAAATTCTATCATGTCTTTTAAAAATGCAGTCCTCATTGATATGCCTATTCGACTATGTATACTTACTGCCTGAAAATTTAATTTTAGTTAGGGAACAAATGTTTATGCAGTGCACAAAATCAAATTGCCTTATTTTGAGTGAATTCTAGGGCTCCCAACTTTTCTTCTTCATTAAGGATGACATTAAAATCTCCCCTACGATCCATGGGCAACTCTGCACATTCAAGCCTTCTAGATCTTCCCACATTTCCAACCATTCTAGAGTATTACATCTTGCATACACAACTAAAATACAGAAAAAATTATTGTATTTACAAAACTTCATGGTGATGTGTTGTGGAGAGTCAATCATCACTACCTTACTCCAGTTATCTCTATAGAAGACCAAACCTTCCTTGAGTAGTTCACCATTGGCTTGTCAAAACCCAACTTTCTTTTATATATATGTCTAGTTCTACCGGATCCTGAAAGGTTCTATAAGAATTATGAAAGAGTAATGATATTTTCTGTTTAGGTCTATTAATTTTCCAAATGTATTTTAGGTATTGACTGACCTAATATTCCAAAAGATTGCTCTGTCAGTCATTGATCACAGTTAATAGCTCTACTCATATTGCTCCTTATTTTCAACTATAAAGGTATCCTGAATCTTCCCATTTTGGCCTTCAGGCTGCTAGTGTGTCTTTGGGGATAGATCACCAGCTTTACTGATATGTAAAATATTGTAATTCATCCCCTCCCCATTATCTATATCATCTTAGTTAAGTAACCTCTCCTCACCATCCACAACATTACCTGAATCCTCTTCAGACATGTCATCCACAGTATTATCTACCTCCATTAATCTCTCCTTGCTATGGCAGTTTGGTCCTCAATTTTCTCCTCAACTTGGATTTCCTTAAATTTGAGTCTTCGTTTGCATTTTTTACATTACCCCTTGTTTGATCGTCTATGCTGACCTTATCAATCTGAAATGACCCTAAAAAGTGTCTAAAAATGTATCTCGAAAGTGCCCAAAATCGTAATTTCCATATATCTAAAAGTTCGTTCGTTATTTCAAAATTCTGACTTCATATTCTTGGTCATGGGGTCAAATTAAGTGAAAATAGATCCAACATGAATTTTAGAGAGATCGTATCAAAATCCAAAATTTGCAAAATGCAAATTCCAGAGAGGAATCCGCATCATTAGCGCGACACACCTCTGTGTAAAAGAAGGGTTGTTTTTCTAATTCGGTCCAAGACTTTTTAAGTCTTGGGCCTAAGCTTTCCCACATATGAAAATACATATACTTAGCCTTATTTCACCTTTATATTATCCTAAACATTCCCTAATACTCACCAAAATACTTAACACTTTCACTCCTAAATTCAAGTCCCAAGATCCTCATCCGGATCTAAAGATTTCCTTCAAGCTCCAAGTCTCCATTAAAGTCTTCTTCAAGAAATTCTCCAAAGCTAAGGTATGAGGGTTTCAACCATTGGGTCCTTTCACCCATGGTGCCCAAGCCTCCTTTTTACTAATATTGCATGATTTAAAGTTGATTTTACTTATGGGTCTTGATTATTATGAATTTCACTACACAGTGAGTTGGGTTTTATGAAAGTATGATTGTTTTAGTATGTTTTGGGCTATAAATCTTAGATCTAATGTGAGATTTGATGAGGGGTTTTGATCTATATTGTTTGAGGGTGTTACCAATTGTTGATTGATGGTTTTATTTTGGATTTACTTTTATAATTTCACTCTTGAATTACATGATTTTATACTAGCACTACACACTCATCAAGTGTTTGATAAAATGTTCGAATTATGATTCTTGAGTTATTGAAGGCCCAATGTTTGACATATAAGATATATGACTTTATGATGATGAAAGTATGTTGTATATATGTTAAATTCATGAAAAGTATCTATGATGTTGCAAGTTGATCACCTTGTTGAGGGGGTGCCAATCCTCAATCATCTTGTTGAGAGGGTTCCAAGTCTCAATCACCTTGATGAAGGCGTGCCAAGCCTC
>JAOTQJ010134396.1:0-10048 GCA_025642045.1 Solanum sejunctum | reverse complement strand
TTAGGCAAAAAATCAGGCATAACCCAATTACCCCCCACCCCCACCCCCCCGCTCAATTGTAATGCCCAGTAAAATTATCAAAATACCTCTAAAATGTAATTGTGCATATCATGAGTCTTCCCTAGCTCTAATGGAATATTCCAAGATTAGATTTGCGATCAGCACGAAAAATTGAGCGGAAAAATGGTCCAGCCGAATTTTAGAGTGATCAAGTCAAAAGATAATTTTTCATAATTAATTCCGAAATAGTGTGTGTGCACCAGAGGCGCGACGCGCCAGAGACGCAGACTAACACTTATGATTTTTTTAAATTTTTAGATGGAAAATTTTGGGAAAGAAATATGCATGTCCGTGCCCAGTTCGCTTCCCGAACTGAGCAATTTCGAGATGAACTTTTTCTTTTTAAATTGAGGGGCGTTCTGATCAATTTTCAACCCCGTATAAACTCAAAACACAATTAAATTGGGTCGTGTTGATGTGTAAATAGAATCTAAAACCCCATTCTAAGTCCTTTTTTAAACACTTGAAAGACTAGGGCTTGAGAGAGGAGAAGAAGAAAGTGTAGATTGAAGAATTCAAGGAGAATTCTTGACGATTGATTGGAAAGCTTTATCACAGGTATGTAAGGCTAACCAAAAGCATGAGATTGCTCTCTCATGTTCCCCCTAGATGGTCATAGATGAGTTGAGAGTCTATGAGTCTACATATATGATTTTTGAATGGTTTTTTGAAGATTTTTTTAAAAATTGTATTACTTACATGTATTTTCATATCTTGATGATCAATATAAACTTATTTTCTTGAATTGAATACTTTTTAGGAAATATTGTATAATCCTACATGATTATTTTGAAAATATGTATGAATGAACCTATGAATTAAATTTAGAGCCTTGATTGAGAATGTCGATTGTGATCGTGATGCGAGAATGATGATATAATGAGTTGATAGAGTTTGATAGTCCTATGAATCTCCATAAATAAACTCTAACGATTTGTATATTCAATTTTTTCCCTAACGATTGTCCTAAGCCTTGAGCTATTGATTGAAATGTTGATTGATGAGAAGATGAGAGTCTCTACGAGATTGATTGACTAATGGTTGTTTCTGCAAGGTTGATTGAGATGAGTTGATTGATATGATATGATTAGATTGATTGTCTTATGAGTATTGAGTCATGGGAGGAGTATCGAGCACCGAAAGAGTAAGAGTTAATCCAACTTGCACTCGTCAAACTATGCAGCCAAGCATATGTGAGAATTTGAACCATCATACTACATTGTGGTTCCCTCTTAATAGAGTCTCTGAAACAATAGAGGACTTGTTTGATTGGTTGGTGGTCCCTAGTAAATTCGACTCGTTCCCTACCTGGCAAGTATGGAATGGCTGTGGCAACATCAACGAGATTATTGTGCAATCACTAGCTCATAAATAATTGTTGTCGGATAAGAGAAACTCCTAGAAAATTCCCAAACTGAGTACTCTGATGTGAGATGAGATAAGATGAGATGAGACGAGATGAGTCCATCTGAGATGAGTCTGATTTGATTGATGAGGTTTGATGGGTTGATGGGTCACTTGTCTATTCTTTGTTCTTGCTTTAGATAGACATTTAACATATTGATTGTTCATTATTTCTAGTTGATTGTTATTTTTATATTATTCTACTTGTTTCAGTTTCATTCAGTTATTTTACATATCATACATTCCACGTACTAACGTCATTCGACGTTGCATCATTTTATGATGTAGATTTAAGGGATAGAGATCATCAACAGACGCATCGTTGAGAATCTTGGACATTCAGTGGATTGGTGAGCCTCCCCTACTTCGGAGGATTCATATGTTGTTTTTATTATGTTTTAGAGTTAGACATTTATTAGCTTTATTTTGATTGAGGTAGTCATGGGTCTGTCATTGGCATCACCTGATAGTGTTAGAGGCTTCATAGACTAGAGTCGATTGTTGATTGCTAAAATTGTGAGCTAGTTCTTTATACTAGTCTTTTATTATATTATTATTATTTTGAGACTAGTTGATAGATGTGCCCATTTACATTCTTTATGTCTTCCACTGATTTGTATAAGTTGTTGATTGAATTATTGTGATGAGGTCAAGTGATTCGTTTCGGGACTAACAATAGTCTCTGGGTGCTGGCCACGTCTTAGTACCCTCCCGGGACATGACACTTATGTTATTAGGACATGCATAGTATCAACTTTCTTTTCTTTTTTTCATGTTTTTTTTATTGGACACAAAATTTATGAATGTAATTTTTTTAAAAAATTAATATTCTTATCACATAAAGCAAAAATTGTTATAAATACCAAAAATATCTTTTGAATATTGTCATTTTAAATATCTCAATTGTCATGCCATTTCCATTTGAGAGTTCCAATAAGGCAAAACGAAAACCCTGAATTAAAATTTACTATAAAAATATGTTATTCTTTTAAAAGATAAAAAAAAATGACTATAAATTAAAACAAAAAGAGTATATTGCACAAGTATTCCAAATACTAATAAACAAACTATTATTTGCAATATTGAAATACAAATTACATATAATACATAAATATGCCCTTTAGCTTGGCTTCAGTTGCCAACTATGCTTTCCAATTGTGGTTGTGCATAAGTAGACACTTAAATTTGTATAAAATTGAATAAGTGATACACATCATATATATCATGATATGTATAGGATGCCACGTAAGACACAAAATTGCTATATATATAGGATAAATGTGTCTATTTATTCAATTCTGAACAAGTTTAAGTGCCTATTAATTATGCACACCCAAAGTTGGAGAGCATAATGATTAGTTTAGATTAAGTTAAAACCCAGCAATAACAACAACAACAACATATTCGGTGAAATTTCACAAGTGGGATTTGGGGGAGGGTAAAATGTACACAGGCCTTACCAATACTTCATAGAGATAGAGAGACTGTTTTTGAAAAATCCTTAACTCAAAAATATTAGACCCAAAAGCAAACGTTTATGAATTATGTATTAAATTTCTTACCTGACATTGGATCCTGATCAATGTCCATTCATCTTGTTTGGAATGATCACAGCTAACCACATTTAATCCTTCTTCAAATAACCATCTCAGCACTTTGGACAAAGAAAATATTTCCTCTTTATGGCTATTATTGACATTAATCAAAATCTCCATACCATCTTCACATTTATTCACTGTGACACAATTATTATTTTGCTGCAAAGTAATAATTTTTGAGCTTTTCTTTTTATCATCCAATAAAATAATATTCTTGATATTTTTTCTTGTATTATCCAACTCTTGTATGTTCTTCTGAAGATACTTTATATAATTCACAGCTGCATGCATATGATCTGATGTTGAACGTGTACCCTATATTTACAACAAAAATTCACATTATATTATAATTGAATTATAAAAATGTTTAAGATCTATGTATGAACGAGGTAAAAAAATATTTATACAATCAAGCCATTTAGAAGATAACTGTAAATAATTTTAGTAGTAAACATTGATAAAAACAATAATAACACGTATAACAAGTTAAAATATACTGATAATTATGTAAAAAGTTATTTATATTATCAGTGCAAAAGTTCTTTTATTTCTTCAACTCAATTAATTCTTTTCAAAACTATAGATAGAAAATGAAAGTATGTCCACTATTTCAAGAATAAATTAACTTTTACTTGGCGGCTTTAATATCTATATCAAGAATAGTAATTATTTTTTTTATTTTACCTCATCACTAATTACTCATTTTTTCTAAAATCATTTCTCAAGACCAAAGAGTATACATCAATTAATGTGATTCTTGTCATAACATAATTATGTTAATCATTATTTTTAAAAAAAATATATAAAATCTAAAGTGAACAAGAAAAAGTGAACAAATCAAGAGAGTTTAATTATACTCACCTTGAGGAACTCAATGGGAATTAGAGATCTTAGAGAAGTAACAAGACTTTTCATTTCTTGCCTTCTATTCCTTTCAATATTTCTATGAACAGCTTTATTGAGCTTATTTGATTCATCATTTCTTAACCCCTCCTTAGTACTATCAAGAAGAGTACTTCTAGTACTGACCAAAGATTTATGTAGCCAATCACAACTTATCTGAGATTGACCAGGTACAATAATTGAAGTACTTCTTTTACCGACTGAAGATTTATATAGACAATCATTATTCGTTTGGAACTGAGACGCAATAATTGAAGTACTTGTGCTGTTTGTTGAAGATGTACATAGCCAATCACAATTTGTTTGGAATCTAGGTGCAATAATTGAAGTACTTGTACTGACTTCTGAAGATTTATATACCTGATCACAACTTGTTTGAAATTGAGTCGTAATAATTGAGGATCCACCATGATCCACTATGAGATCTTGAGAAAATCCATTTAATTGGAAATTAGGAATCTGAAGTAGGTGATCCGTGCAATCTTCACTAATATTTTGTTTGTTATTAGTGAAGATCTCCCAAATATAATTATTGTCCATTGAACTAAGTAAGCTCTCTCTAATGGATTGTGATCTTCTTTTTGGTATTTTAATTGAAAGATGCTAAAGAAGAAGATACGTTAGTTAGGGTTTTGAGATCTTCATAATATCTTCATAAACAAGAAGATAATAATACACTAATTGTTTATTGGATTTTTTTTAATTAGCGTTTACTATTCATATCTACGCTTCTAGCTAGTCCCACCATTTGCTTTCACACTGTCCTTTTAATTTATTTAGCTCAACTTTTTTAATAGTTCATAAATGTTGACAGCATTGACGGAGTCAGGATTTTTGACTTTTATTATATGTACATAAAAAATTATTTTAATTATATAAAAGTAGTACTCCGTCTATTCATCTTTATTTCTCCATTATACTATTTGAATGTCCAATAACATTTGTCCACTTTATCAAATCAAGAGATAATTTTACGCTAAGTTTCTAATTTACCTTTTTCATTAATTATATTTATTTCTCTATTATATTTTTCAAGACATTATATTAATTATATTCAAAAAATAATTTGATAAAATTATCCTATTATTTACTACTTTTTAATATTTGTGCCAACTCAATACAGAACAAATAAAGATTGACAAATAAAGTATAATTTTTTTATCAAAAAGAGTTCGAATCAACCTCTAATCAAATGATCAGTCCTCCCCTGATTGACAGAGCGTAAAACTTTTTCTTATATTATCGGATTATCTAAAACATGCTACATGTTAGTTGTTCATAAAGTTGAATTAATAACCTGAAAAATAAATCAAATTATCTCCTCAACAAATTAAAGTATAATGTTAGTGCGAAAATTTGATATACTTATAAAGGTCTATCGAGCTCCAAGACGTAGCCGGGCCAAGCCCCTCCAATTGGGTCGGTCCAAGGCCAGGCTTTTACCGGGTTCAACGAGCCGGATCCAGATTGATCCGAGCCAGTTGACAAGCTTAATTGTGAGTCTATTTTTTAGAGTCCGTTTAAATTGATTTTTAGTTTATAATTTATAAAGAAAAAGTTATAATTAGAACTTTTAACTTATGATTTATAGTTTATTTTATTATTTTATTTTAAAATAAATATTTATAAATATTTTTTTAATTTATTCAAATACTTATGAATAACTTAAAACTTATTTTGATTTAAAAGCATATGAAATAAGTTAATTCAAATAGACATTATTTTATTTGGTCACGTATTAGTCATTTGCACCTTAATTAGAATAAGCTTCCTTGTTGTCAAAGATTCTTAATTTATTTTATGACTATTGTGCTTAGATAAGCCTGTCAGATGTTTTATCAATTATTTTCTATTTTCATCAATAAAAATATTTAAGTAATTGTGCTTGGTACTTTTCTTAGTCAACAAGATTGATATAAAATACTTATTTAATAAAGTTGCATTTTTTCCTTTCAGAAACCTATAACTTTTTTTTTTCTCCAAGTAGGAAAAAATATACTAAAAGATAATTAATTTAAATTGTGAAATAAGTTATTTATAATATAGCAAGGTGAGGTACAAAAGAGTTATGACTGTTTTTTATGTCTTTTTTTTCTTTACATATCACACCTAATCAAATATAATTCAAGAAAAGAAAATTTATAAAATATTTTCAAGTGTTTTCGAGAAGACAACATTGCATGTGTATTAATTATTTTATCATGTCACTAATATTTGGGACAATTATTAGTTTATTATAGGATATAGGATGAGATTCAATTACCTGGAATTTGATAACCTTTTCAGACATTTTGTTCTAATTTATGGAGTCAATTTATAAAATGGTGGGTCTACATTATCTTATATTTGTCCCTAATTAATGGATTACAATATTTTTCTACAATTGTTTTTACAACAATAATTGAGTGGTATAAAGGTTGGGTATAGTAAAAATAGATGAAAATTGAAGAAAATATGAAACAAGGGCATATGGAGTATTCTGTATGCTTTATGAAAAGCATTTTTTTTTTCTTATTGATGGTGAAATTATGTATTTAAATAAGGAAATATTGTTACTTGTTAAAAGGATTGAAAAGAGAGATCCTCTTACAGCATCGTCGTTATAATTATTTGGCTTCAGAAAGATTGAGAAATTATTTTTAAATTATTTTTTAAAAATATTTAATTAATGAACTATTAAATATTTAGTTATTACATTAGCCCATCAAAACAGAGTCATCAAAGTTACAAATTTCAGAAACAATACTTTGTTGCTATAAACACTTGTGATTCCTCAGACTTTTCACTATGAAAATTGTTGAACTTCTTCTAGACAAATAAATTTAGTGTATTTTGTTTCCGTCAAATGATTTATTGATACCATTATTTTTAGTATCGATACACAGGGGCAAATTTAAAAAGCATTAAGATATGACGTGACACTGCTTTGTCAGAAAATATATGTATAGTGAAAAAACAGTTATAAGGATATTATGTAATATAAGGTGATACTTTTTAAATCAAAGTTGTTTGTAATTCAATTGGTTTGGTGGTATGAATTCATATATTAGGTTGTGACATCCAACCCTCCCAATCTTTTTTTATATGTTTTTTTTTCCATTGATACATATTTTTTAAAATATTTTTTTCATTGCTCAGTTATGGTTTTCTCCATTGACCTTCATTTTGATAGTTTTTTTTTAATGTATTTTCCATTCTTCTTCTATCAGTTCTTTGTGATCATTTGGTGATTTGAATAAAAAAATATTTAGCACTATTATTTTAATGAGATTATTTTGAATACATTTTAGAAAACATATAAAACCAATTGAGAAAAATTTTACACACACAGAGGTTAGTGTCACGATCCAAGCATAAGACCTAGTCGTAAAACGGCGAATGAGGAACTCAAAGGCACGTCATCCCAGCCTTTTAGCATACATCAAATATTTCGTAGGAGTTGAGTATATTTAAAGATGGAATTTAAATAGGGGAAAACGGGACTAAGGGAGATCAAGTCATAAAAACTAAGGTCAAATATAAATTTTCATATAGTTGTCCAACAATACCTTCTAATAAAAGATTTGGTAGGGGCTAAGACATGTTCCTAGCTTACCCTCAACTAAAAGCAGCAAAAAGGAAATTCAATTAGATAATCAAAATGTCTTAGTACATCAAGATTGAAAGAAAATAGGATGTTGTCCTCGAACTAGAGGACTCACCAACACTAGTCTTCAACAATCCAAAGCTAGCCCTACGGAGGAGGAGCACCGATTCCTATATGATTAAATCATATAGACAAAAATATGCTTTAATATTTTGTATGAACTAAATATGTAGGTATGCAATTCATGGCGTGATAACAATGATGCAATGATCCATGTTAGACCACATGCTAGGTTGATTCATTTTAAGGCATGCACAAGGTTAATACTATTTCAACATTATAATGCAACTTTAGAAAGAATTAGTATGATATGGATGAACATAAGCATAGTAAGAAAATCTAAGCTTGTAAAGTACATGAGTTATAGAGAATAAATCATATACCATAAAAAGGAACATCTTTGATCTTAATAAGAGGGAATCATCATAAATCATATTAAGGGGGCACTTTGGAACATTGAGAGAACATAAATATGTGTGAGGGTTATTCTTAACTAACATAAATCATATGAGTTATAACATGGAATTCTGATGTTGTTCTTGCATCAGAGAAAAGGAGGAGACTGCTTGTCAAGATAGACTTCATTATGCCTAAGTGGATCCACTAAGCTACTTAAGCGACCAAGCCTCTACTAACGGATGACCCTTCTAAGGAATCAAGCCTTTAATAATGGGAAATCCTTGTTTCTATGGTGGCACGTAGTTATGGAACAATGGGATCCTACTAACTGTCTTATTCCTCTGCCAATCAGGAACCTCAGGCTTCCTAATCTCAAAGTCCACTCAGTGCTAAGTAAAACTCTCAACAGAAGTAAACATCACAAGTCATAAAAAAAAACATCAATCAAGGAGGAATTTCTACTAATCCGTCCATCGTTTATCAACATAATTGTAGAATAACTCCTTAACTTTTGCAATGTAAGAATTGACCTTTCATCATTACACATTCATTCTTTGGGTGAGAAAACTCACAAAAATTCATTTTTGCCTTAGATTTCATCAGAAAAGCTCATCATATGATAATCATGACATAATATAATTTTACAATGAGTTGCCTTAAATCATGAAATTTAGAAAGATTCATCCTTAGTCAAGAGAATTGACAATGATTGAGATATAATTAGGATGACCCATAACCAATGAATGAATTAGAACTTTGAAACTTACCCAATACATAAACCTAGATGCTCATTCATGAAATTCATACCATAAGAACTTAAATCGGCCAAAATATTTAGGAAAGACATGAATCTAGATCACCTAAGAAATCCACATTCAATTTCGTTAAACGCTAGATTATGCATATTAGGGGTTTTATTCAATAATCACAAAAACGTGTAAATAATGGCTATTCATACATAATAAGACTAATAACATAATATAGTACCATGTTGATGCATTTTGAGTGGAATCACAAAACTTTAAAATACACACTCCCATTTGAAGAAGAGTGGTCATACTTTGGGCTATATGGGCGAAGAGATCATACAAACGAAACGACCTATGACAAAAACTCAAACTTAATATGGGAAATATTTGGAGTCAAAACGATGAGATATTGAGCTTATATTAGAATGAAATATTGAAAATACCCTTTATTAATAAACTGGCTAGACAAAATCACAAATGTAAATATGCTTATTTACGGACCGTAGGTTAAAATACGACCCATACTTTGGGTCTCGTAAACTCAGGTCCAATTTTCTCCTTTCTACTCTTCATTCTACGGACACCTTCTATGGTCCATAAGTCAGACTATAGGCTCATCCTTTAGTTTGGAAACCAAGTTTGGAAACCAAGATCTAGCACCAAAATTCCAATCAACTCAGACCCTAATCATGAATAACTTCCCGATCAGTAGACCAAATAACGAGTTGTAAAACCCCTCATAATCATGTCCCACACTTAAAAAATTTTCACCTTCTAAAAACTCAAACATCAGAACTCAACCATGACCTGTAAGCCCCTTTGTGTGGTGACAGATTTTCAACTTCAATACCTTGAGCCTTAACTGATGATTACGATCCATAGTTTCATCTACAGGTCATACGTATCCATCGTTGATTACTTCTACACCCAGAAAAAAATCTTTAATTTCACTGCCTATCTAAGACCACATTGTACGATCCATAAAAAGTATCTCGTCCTGTCAAACTAAATCACATCTTTCTCTGAACCTTGTTCATGAGAACAATCTACTAGTCATCAATCCATCCATGGTCCATAAAGACCCCTTTCATATTCCAACTTCTCCACTTCAGAATTTTCCACCTCTACTCCTCACCCATGAGGCCTATAATCACGACTCGTAAATAAGGCTCGTGGTTCCAATTCAAACCCAATTTTTTTAACTTTTTGCCTTTGTCCCAACTTCTCTAGGCATTACAGTTAGAATGAACATTAATATCTACTAAAAAGAGCATTAGGTAATTATTAAG
>JAOTQJ010134395.1:3022-21819 GCA_025642045.1 Solanum sejunctum | reverse complement strand
GTAATGGCTCTCATAGACCTATTTCTGCAGCATTTTCTCAGATTTTCCTCAGCATCTCCTCTGTGTCCACTTCAGATCTATTAGGAATAGTTAGGAGTTATTACATTATCTCCCCCTTGGGATATTTGTCCTTGAATGAAGAGAAATCTAGGGATTTAGGTCAAGGGACGAATCTCCCTAGGGACTCTAACAATCAACCAGCCCTCAACTCACTCATATAATCAAGAAATTCAACAAGTAAAATAATCAAACACTCAACAAATAATATCAATCCTCACTTGGACTCTAGAACTCTATCATCTATTATACGGGGAATCAAAGAAGGACTCAAGCAATGGAAATTCAAGAGTTTAGAGGAAAAATTCATTAACATCAACTCTCCCATCATCAGTAAGTCAGAATAAGTGAGGGTGTTTGGACTTCGTATCCTTCTCCACCTCCCACGTAGCTTCTTCTACAAATTGGTTTCTCCATAGTACTTTGACATATGCAATCTCTTTGTTTCTTAACTTGAAAACCTGCTAATTAAGGATTTAAAAAGGAATCTCCTCATATCTCAAGCTATCTTTTACTCTAATACTCTCAACAGGCATAACCAATTTTGGATCTCCTAAACACCTTTTGAGCATAGAAATGTGGAAAATGGGGTGGATGGCTTCTAACTCTGATGGTAGCTCAAACTCATAAGCCACATTTCCCACTCTCTTTATGATCTGATAAGGACCAATGAACCTAGAACTCAACTTTCTTTTCTTTCTAAATCTTATCAAACCTTTCATTGGTGACACTTTCAAATACTCTTAACCATTGACCTCAAACTCTAAGACTGTTCTTCTAACATCTATGTAGGATTTCTACCTACTCTAGGCAATCCTCAACCTTCTCGAATGATTTTCACCTTCTTCATAGCTTGATGAACTCGATCTAATCAACTTTGCTTCACTATATCAAATCATCTAATCGGCAACCTATACCTCCTCCCATAGAGTGCCTCATATGGGGCCATCTGAATGCTTGACTGGAAGCTATTTTTGTAAGCAAAATTGATCAAAGGTAAGTAGTCATCCCAATTACCTTTAAGGTCAATGGCACAGGGTCTCAACATATCCTTTAACATATGAATAGTATATCTTCTTGGCCATCCATCTGTGGCTGAAAAGCAGTGCCAAGGTGCAATGGATACCCAAATCCTTCTGAAAAGCTCTCCAAAATTGAGTAGTGAATTAAGCTCCTCTATCTGAGATGATAGACAAAGGAACTCCATGTAGTCTAACAATCTCTTTTTTCTATAATTGTGCATAATTCTCTATAGTGTCAGTCATTTTTATTGCCAAGAAGTGTGCAAATTTTGTCATCCTATCAACTATCATCCAAATCAAATTATGCCATCTGAGAGGCCTCGGTAGACCTGTGACAAAGTCCATGTTTATCATATCCCATCTCCACTCTAGAATCTCAAAGTTTTGAGCTACTCCACATGGCCTTTGGTGCTCAACTTTAACATATTGGTAATTCGGGCACTTGGAAACAAACTCAGCAATGTCTCTCTTCATTCCACTCCACTATTAGACTTCTCTAAAGTCAAGGTATATCTTAGTAAACCCTGGACGGATGGATATCTGGAATTATGGGCCTCAGCCATGATTCTCACTCGAACACCATCAATATCTGGAACACACAATCTGCCTTGATACCTCAATACTCCATCTACCCCATTGTCAAAAACTATCACCTTTTTCTTAGGCACATCCTCCTTCAACTGTAATAAGGCAGGGATCTTGATCTTGTTTCTCTTTCACCTCTACTACTAGAGATAATGCATATCTATTATGCACAAGAACTCCTCCTTCGCCTGATTTACCTAATTGGACTCCCAATCATGCCAGTCTATGCACCTGTTTGGATAATTTTCACTTTTCCTTATCCATATAGGCGATACTTCCCATTGAAACAACCACCAAAAGTGCCTAAAAATGTGCCTCAAAAGTGCTTGGAATCGTAATTTCCATATCTCAAAATCCATGCGTCATTTCAAAAATCTGACTTTACATTCTTGTTCAGGAGTAAAATTAAGTGGGAATGGGTCTAACCCAAATTTTAGAGCAATCGTAGCAAAATTCAAATTTTCAAAGTGGCAAACTCCAGAAGAATTATCGCGTTACTGGCATGATGTGCCAGTGTATATTTTGGCCAGTTTTATTTAGAATCGGTCCAAGACTTTTACATCTTTGGCCTAAGTCTTACCATACGTGAAAATACCTATACTTAGCGATATTTCACCTTCATATCATTAAAGACATTTCCTAATACTTTCTCAAACACTAAGACTAATGTTTTATCCAAATTCAAGTGTCCCGAACTCATTTCGAATCTCGAGAAATTCATTCAAGCTTCAAGCTCTCATTCAAATTTAATTTATGATTATTCATGTCATTTCAGACCATCGTGGATTCCCAACATCAAGCCAAGTTCAAAGGAATTTACGTTGGCTAAGTTCTGCACAAGTACTGGTAGCAGGGTCAACTTTAAAGGGGCATATCTCTTAGAATACCAAGAACTAGGTGGCCCACGACCTACCAAATTAAATCTCTTTTAATTAGCTTTCCAACTCACTTGGTTTTACCTTATTTAGAGTTTGATGAAGAATTTATATCCATTTTTGTGGAACTCGTATGTGCAGGAGTATATACGATTTTTGCCAAATTCTACCTCATTAATGCCATTCCGTAAATTTAGCCATTTCTATTGGTATTTTGGTGATTCCTATGCAATATTAAAACTTCTAAAGACCTAAACCCTTTTCTAAAGATCAAATTCACTTCTCCCAATTGGAATACACTCTCAAATTCTATCAAGATCCTCCATCAAAACCCCAATACACATTTAAGGAAACTCAAGAACAAATTGTGGATTTCAAGACCCCATTCCAAGCTTCAAGTCTTTCTCAACCCAGTTTCAAGAAATTCAAGGACTAAGGTATGTGGGTTTCATTTATGGGTTCCTTTCACCCATGAAGCCCAAGCTCCCTTTGTATATAAATTGCATGATTTTAAGTTAATTTACTTATGGGTCTCACTTAATATGAATTATGATTATAAATTATGTCAGGTTTTTGATGAAATGTTGATTGGAAACACATATATACTTATTTCAAGATTATACTAAGAGATGGTTTGTCTATTGTGACTACACATATTTTGGGGTATTAAACTATAGTCTATAATGAGATTTGATGATGGATTTAAATGTGTATTTCATGATGGTATTGCCAAGTATTGGTGGTTTATTTTACTTCAACTTTTCTTGCATGATTTCACCCTTGAATTGTATGGTTTTATAGTAGCACTACACACCCGCCAAGTGTTTGATAAAATGTCTGGTTATGGTTTCTTGAGGAATTAAAGGTCCAAAGCATGAGATATAATATGATTGACTATATGATGATGAAATGAGCTTATGTATATGATATACTCTATATAAAGTGTTGCATTAGACCATGCCCTATCCGGGTAACCAAGTTAAGGGGTTAATATCTCAAACACCAGGGTGGTAGATGAGATTGCTACTAACCTAGATGAGCGGTTTGTATCTCACACACTAGGGTGATATATGCAATCATCACTAGCCTAGATGAGAGGTTAGTACCTCACACACCATAGTGATGGGTGTGATCATCACTAACCTAGATGAGGGGTTTGTACCTCACATACTAGGGTGATGGGTGAAATCATCACTAACCAACCAAGGGGTTTATATTTTGAAAATCTAGCTTGGTCTCTTCTACACATATTATATGTCCTTTAGCAGCATGATTTACTTAAGTATGTTTTATTTAAGCATTGATTATACATGTCATATTGTTATATGATGTTGATTGACTATTGTTATACATTTCAATTATGATGCCTATCTCTTATTGCATTGCATCCTACATACTTAGTAATTCAAATGTACTAACATATACTCTATTGCTACATGATATTACCATGTAGGTATTGGAGGTCCAATTGATTCTCCTCATGGCTATACATATTGTTCAAGTTAGCTATTGGTGAGTCCTTATGTCCGGGGACAATTTCTATCTTCTCTCATGCTTATGTTTAGATTACATCTTTTATATTTTAAATTACTATGACTATGAGGGTGAGCCCAGTTGCTTGTCTTGGCCCCCACTAAATTCCACATCTAGAGGTATTGTTAGACAATATGTTATTATGCTATGAGCCTTGACTCTCTTGTTTTTTAATATTTGTGTTATTGAAGCTTCCCCTTAGTCCCTTTGCCTTTATTTCTATTCTTTTAGGTCATTTACTTGCTTCCACGATCAAGGATGTGTAATGATATACTAAGAGGCTTATTTAGGATTCCTCTAGATCTCCCATTAACCGATCACGTCTAGGCCCTAAGCTTGGGTCATGACAATGATGGTATTAGAGCACTAGGTTGTTAAATCCTTGGAGACTAACACACCACGTCGATTAGAGTCTTGTTCATAGTTGTGTTGTGCACCACAACTATGAGCAAGATACATTGAGATATTTTAGGAAATGTTTCCCTTCTTCATGGTAAGCTTTAGAAGTGAGATAGGGCTTTCCCCTCTAACGAATGTTCTTTACTGTTCTAGTTTATGATGCCGCTTTAATGAGAAAGGTGAAGGAAGGTGAGTTAAAGGTTTTGATATTGATAGATCTGAGTTTCACTATTCCTTTCATTATTACTTTTAATTGCTAGTGGGCTTCTTGTGTGGCCTGAGTTGTTATGTGAACCTTTGGTGTCTACCTCTTTGTTGAGTATGCTATTGCTAAGAATGTTCATAGGTGTTGTTCCGAGTTCTTGTTGCATTAGGTCTTGCCTTGTGACTTGATGGATTTGATGTGGTGGGTTTTGATATTGTATTAGGGATGGAATGGTTATATGCATGATGTATTCTCATGGATGGTAGGACTCATAAATTAGATTCCAATTCCTTAATAAGTTACTCTTGAGTGGTAGTGAAGGAGGTAGGTCCATTTCTTATCATAAGGTACAATTGATCTCTTAGGGTTGCATTCATCATCTTGAGAGAGTTAGGGGTGTTGAACCTAAGTTATTTTCTATTGAGATGTTTTCGGTGATCAATGAGTTCTTGAATGTCCTTTCCAATATTTTGAATTTGGGGTAGTGTCTTTTGATTTGACTAAATCACCAGCTATGCCTATAAGTCTCCTGAATAAGATCTTTTGTCTCTACTCTATTAGGTTTATTTGGTAATAATATGATGGTTCATTTCCCTAAGTATGGTTCATTTCCCTAAGTGAGAAAGTACATGTGAGTCATTTGGGGGTAGTATTACAAAGTTTAATGAAGAAAGATGGATGCTAAATAGGGGAGATGGGACTTTTAGTTATAAGAGGTTGCCTTCCTAGGTCGGGTGGTGTGGGGTGATGGTATTAAGGTGGACCCTAGTAAAATAAAGGTGATTACAGATTAGCCTACACCTTGACTTCATTGAATATTAGGAGCTTCTTGGGCTTAGTGGGCTATTACCAGAGTTTGTAAATAGGTTCTCTTCTATTGCTTCTACTATGACTTAGTTGACATTAGGTAAGGCCAACATTATGACCGATATTTTGAGTAGGGTGATTTGATAGGTCTAGGAGTCGCTATTTCTTGTGTTATTTCTTTGTGGTAATAGCATCCATGTGTGTGTCCCGGAGGGTTACATGAGTCTATTGTGGCTAAGAGGGGTTTATAAGGGTTGCCCCATGTTCTTGTTGTATAGAGTCTTGTCTTATGATCTTGGTTGAACTTAGCTTGATAGGTTGGAGGTCTTGGGGTAGCTTGGGCTACTTGCATAGCATGCTTCCGATGAGTGTAGAACCCATAAGGTTGTAATATGATGGGTAAGGATGGTCGATCTATTTGGTCAACTATGATGGGTTAGTCACTTCTCTAAGATTAATCTTTGGTTTGGGTTTTGTACCCAAATATGGATGAGGATAGGTGATATCCCTAAGTGTCTTTTTAGACTACGAGTGAGCATTTTGAGTACTGGTGCAATTGTTTGGTTGACTTATTCACCAATTGTGTTGATGAGTCTCATGAATAGGGTCTTAAAACCCTACCTTGGTATGTTTGTGGTGGCCTCTAGTGGTAGAGCATTGATTTATTGAGATCTTATGAATCATTTGGGCCTAATGTCACAAGTCTTGGGAGATGAAATGTTGTTTGCTAATTTTGATAGTTGTGAGTTAAGAGTAATAAGAAGGTGGTTAGAACTCCTTAAAGATTATGATATGAGTGTTCATCATTTTCCCCGATAAGGCTAATATTGTGGTCAGTGCTCTAAATAGGGTAGTTATGGGTGGCCTAGCATATGTTGATGATAGTGGTAAGAGGTGACTAGAGAGGCCTATCGTTGTCTAGGTTGGGGATTAGGTTAGAGAACGTTGAGCATGGTGGTGTAATATTCTTGATGGTTCTAAATCTTCTTTGGTTGAAGAGGCCTAGTTTAAGAAAGGCCTTGATTCCACTTTATTAGACTTGGAAGTTTTGGGTGAAAAGATGATAGAGTGGAGATTTTCTCCCAAGGGGGAGATGGTGGTTTATGGTACCAAGTGGACTAGGTTTATTTAAGGTTGACAATTGAGCTAAGGATTGTGAGTACTTGTAGAAGGTAGAGGGAGGTTTCTAAGGTTGCATAAGGATTAGAATTACATAGGATGTGGATATGATTCGTCTCGTTCTTCATGCTTCTAGGTTGAGGGAATATGCAGGTGACTTTAGTTCTATAGAACTCTAGGAGGTTGTGGCTAATATGGAGGATAATTTGGCTTAGGAGAAGGTCCAGGGGGAGGTATTGGATGTGAGGGTGGAAAAGTTGATTAATAAGGATGTGGTGTTCATCAAGGCCCTTTTGAAGAATCGTGAAGTCGAAAGTGTCTCTCAAGGAGCCGGAGCTGGTATGGAGAAGTATCCATATCTCTTTCATTATATTCAAGATTATAATAACACGTCAACTCCTTCTTATGATTCCAAGTCTTAGATTCCAGCCCCTTATGTCATTTGCATGCATTTATGTTTATATTAACAAATTTTAACAGTTGTGTTGATATTTTGAAAGTGGTGTTTAAGTGCATTGCTACACTCTTGTTGTGGCTGAATTCTTCATAATTACTCTTCTTATATACGTTTCTTTGATATACTGGATGAATGTTCCCAAGGGGGAGATATTGAAATAACCTTAAAAAGTGCCCGAAAATGTATCTTGGAAGTGCTCGAAATCATAATTTCCATATATCTCAAAATCTGTACATTATTTTGAAAATTTAACTTCACATTCTTATTTAGGGTGCAAAATTTAGTGGGGAATGGGTCTAACCCGAATTTTAGAGCAGCCATAGCAAAATTCGAATTTTCAAAGTGGTAACTTCCAGAAGCATTTTAGCGTCACCGGCATGATGCGCTGGTATATATTTTTAGTCAGTTTTATTTAATCTCAGTACAAGACTTAAGTCTTGGGCCTAAGTCTTCCATATGTGAAAATACCTATATTTAGCCATATTTCACCTTTATATCATTCAAGACATTTCCCGATACTTTTGTCAAATACTTAGACTAATGTTTCATCCAAATTCAAGTGTCCCGAACTCATTCAGGATCTTGAGAAATTCAATCAATCTTCAAGCTCTCATTCAAATCTAAGTCAAGAATATTCATGTCATTTAATACCATCATGGGTTCCCTACATCAAGCCAAGTTCAAAGGAATCTTTGGTGGCTAAGTTTTGCACAAGTACCGGTAGCAGGGTCAACTTTAAAGAGGCAAATCTCTTGGAACTCAAAAACCTGGGTAGCCCATGACCTACAAAATTAAAACTCTTTGAATTATCTTTCCTACGCACTTGGTCTCACCTTATTTAGAGTTCGGATGAAGAATTTATGCTCGTTTACGTAGAACTCGTATATGCAAGGGTATATGGGTTTTACCAAATTACACCTCATTAATGCCATTCCGTATATTTATCCATTTCCATTGGTATTTTGGGGTTTCCTATTCTATCTTAACACTTCCTAAAGACCCAAACTCTTTTCTAAAGATTAAATACACTCCTCCCAATAGGAATACACTCTCAAATTCTCTCAAGAGCCTCCATTAAAACCCCAGTACAAATTCAAGGAAACTCAAGAACAAATTGTGGATTTCAAGACCCCATTCCAAGCTTCAAATCTTTCTCAACCCAATTTTAAGAAATTCAAGGTCTAAGGTATGTGGGTTTCATTCATGGGTTCCTTTCACCCATGAAGCCCAAGCTCCCTTTTTACAAAAATTGCATGATTTTAAGTTAATTTACTTATGAGTCTTACTTAATATGAATTATGATTAAAAATTATGTTAGGTTTTTACTAAAATGTTGATTGAAAACACATATCTACCTATTTTATGATTATACTAAGAGATGGTTTGTCTATTGTGACTATGCATGTTTTGGGGTATTAAACTACGGTCTATTATGAGATTTGATGATGGATTTCAATATGTATTGCATGATGGTATTACCAAGTGTTGGTGGCTTGTTTTACTTCAAGTTTTCTTGCATGATTTCACTCTTGACTTGCATGGTTTTATATTAGTACTACACACTCGCCAAGTCTGATAAAATGTTCAGTTATGGTTTCTTGAGGAATTGAAGGTCCAAAGCATGAGATATGATATGATTGACTATATGATGATGAAATGAGCTTATGTATATGATATACTCTATATATAAACTGTTGCATTAGACTATGCCCAATCCGGGTAACCTAGTTGAGAGATTAATATCACAAACACTAGGGTGGTAGGTGAGATTGCCACAAACCGAGATGAGGGGTTTGTACCTCAGATACTAGGGTGATGGGTGCAATCATCACTAACCTAGATGAGGAATTAGTAACTCACACACAAGGGTGATGGGTGTGATCATCACTAACATAGATGAGGGTTTTATATCTCACACACTAGGGTGATGGGTGAAATCATCACTAACTAACAAAGGGGTTTGAACTTTGGAAATCTTGCTTGGTATCTTCTACACATATGATATGTCCTATATAAGCATGGTTTATTTAAGCATTGATCATACATGCCATATTATTATATGATGTCTATTGCCTATTGTTATGCATTTTGGTTATGATGACTATCTCTTGTTTTATTGCATCCTACATACTTTAGTACATTCAAAACGTACTAACACATACTTTATGCCTACATAATATAACCATGTAGGGACCGGAGCTCCTATTGATTCTCCTCGTGGCTATACGGATTGTTCAAGTTAGCTATTGGTGAGTCCTCATGTCCGGGGATAATATCTATCTTCTTTGATGCTTATGTTTTGATTACATCTTGTATATTTTGGATTACTATGACTATGAGGGTGAGCCCGATTTCTTGTCTTGGCCCCCGCTAAGTTCCACGTCTAGAGGTGTTGTTGGAACAATTATGTAATTATGCTATGAGCCTTGACTCTCTTGTTTCTTAATGTTTGTGTTGTGGAAGCTTTCCCTTAGTCCCTTTACCATTATTTATATTCTTTTAGGTCATTTACTAGCTTTCATGAAAAGGATGTGTAATGATATGTTAAGAGGCTTATCTGGGGTTCATTCGGGTTGCCCATTCGCCAATCACATCTAGGCCCTAGGCTCAGGTCATGACACCCATGGACAACTTGCTAAGAGCATCAACAACCACATTAGCTTTACTTGGATGGTAGAGGGTGCTTATGTCATAGTCTTTGAGCAATTCAAGCCATCTTCTCTGCCTTAAGTTAAGGTCTTTCTAGGTGAAGACGTATTGCAGGCCTTCTGATTTGTGAATACATTAACATGTGTTCCATATAGATAGTGGCGCCATAATTTAAGCGCGAACACCACTGCTGCCAACTCTAGGTCATAAGTGGGATAGTTCTTCTAATGTACCTTAAGCTATCTAGAAGCATAGGCAACAACCTTTCCCTTCTACATCAACACACATGCAAACCCCACTCTCGAAGTATCGCAATATATGACAAATCTATACATCCCATCATGCAAGGTCAACACTGGTGCAGTAGTTAACCTCGTCTTGAACTCTTGGAAACTCTTCTCACACACATTAGACCATCGAAACTAGACCTTCTTTTGAGTCAGTTTAGTCAAACATGTAGATAGGGAAGAAAATAATTTAACAAACCTCGAGTAATAGCTAGCTAACCCCATAAAACTCCTTATCTCTGTAGCTGAGATTGGTCTTGGCCAATTCTTAACTGTCTCAATCTTTTGAGTGTCCACTCGAATCCCATCCCCAGAAATCACATGACCTAGGAAGGCCATTGAATTTGAGACTAAACTCACACTTAGAAAACATTTTGTATAACTCATTATCTTTGAGCATCTACAAAGTGATCCCAAGCTTATTGGCATGCTCCTCTTCATCTCTGGAATACACCAAAATATCATTAATGAACACAATCACAAACATGTCAAGATATTGTATGAATACTCTGTTCATCAGATACATTAAGCTTGTAGGTGCATTTATCAGCCCAAATGACATCACCAAGAACACAAAGTGACAATATCGGGTTCAAAAAGCCATCTTCAGGATGTCATATTCCCTCACTTTCAGTTGGTGATAGCTTGATCTGAGGTCTATCTTAGAGAAAATACTGGCAGCCTGAAGTTGATCAAACAAGTCATCAATCCTCGGAAGGGGATACTTAATCTTGACTGTCACCTTGTTCAACTGGTCATAGTCAATATACATCCTAATGGACCATCCTTCTTTAGCACGAAAAAGATAGGAGCACCGCATGGAGACATACTCGGCCTAATGAATCCTTTCTCCAACAAATCTCTCAACTGCTCCTTCAGCTCTTTCTACTCCGCATAGGCCATTTTATATGGTAGAATAGAAATAGGTTGGGTGTTAGGAAAAACATCAATTCCGAAGTCAATCTCCGTGTCAGGAGGGACTCCGGGCAGATCCTTGAGAAATATATCAAGAAACACACTTACGATCAAGAAAGACTCAAGAGTAGGGGACTTAACATCATCAAACTTGACGCGCATGAGGTAGTAGATATATAATTTAGAAATTATTCATCGGGCCTTCAGGTAAGATATAAACTTACCCTTTGACGCAACAAAATCTCCTTTCCACTTAATAGTAAACTAAAACTTGACAGTGCGAGTTTAAAAATCAAAGGTATAGCAGACGTGAAGCTAGTCCATACCAAGGATCACATCAAAATCAACCATCTCTTAATCAAATCGAGAAGAGTATCCCAATGATAGATGGACACCACACAGTCTCTATAGATTCTCATGGCTTGATGAACTCACCAATGGAGTAGAAACAGAAAATGACTCAAGTAAGCACTCAGGGAGAATCTCAAATCTACTAGCCACATAAGGGATCACAAAAGAACAAGTTACACTTAGATTAAGTAAAGCATAGTAAGAAAAGGTAAAGACTAATAGCATACCCATCACAACATATAGTGCAACATCTTAGTCCTGCTGGTTCCCCATCATATATGGATGGTTCATCCCACTACCTGTCCCTGGTGCAGTACCTTTTTAGTTATCCCTCGCTGGTGGTGCTGCGGTAGAAGACTAGGCCTTATTGCCCCAGATCGGGAACTCCCTCTTAAAATGACCTATTGTCCACTCGTGTAGCAACCATTACCTCCATCTCTACACTCTCCCAAAAGCATCCTGCCACATTTCCCACAAGGTGGCTTCCCTTTAGAGCCCAAAGTCGCACTTGCCCAAGACTGTACACCTTGTACCCTAAAGTTTGGCTGACCTTGAGACTTGTGATCATACCCGTGGCTTGGGGTTGATGCACTAGATGAAGATGGTTTATAGCCTGAGTAACTCTTCTAGAAATAATATTTATCTCCTTTACTCTGCTTATTCTGACTAGGCTCAGGCCCTGTTGATTTGACCTTCTTACTCAGATGCTCCTCTCTATCCTTTTTCTTATCCTCTTCAGTTTGCTGGGGATAGACCATCATTCTGGAAATGTCCATATCTGGAATCAGTAATGCCGTTTGTCACTCCCGCTTCACCTATCTACCTAAACCAAATATGAACTTCCTCATCCTTACCCTCATGTCCTGGACCATCTTTGGGCATACCTAGATAACTGGATGAATTTCAAGTTGTACTCCTTAATAGTATTCCCTCTTATTTTAGATTCACAAACTCCTCAACCTTAGCCTCTCTCAACTTCGGAGGAAAGAAGTGATCGAGGAAGGCACTCTAGAACTCATATCAAGTAGCAAACTCAGCATCATCACCTTGACTCTCCTTCCATTAATTGTACCAGACATTAGCCACATCCTTGAGCTAATAGGCAGCAAGCTCAACTCTCTCAGTGTTAGTCGCATGCATGGTTTCCAACACTTTCCATATCTCATCTATGAAGTTCTAAGGGTCCTTCTCAACCTTAGACCCAGTGTAGATAGGTGCGTTCATCCTTAGAAAGTCTCTCAAACTGGAGGGAACAATTAGATCATGAGAGCTAGAACTGCGAGTCAGCGAACCCTGGTTCCCAGTCTAGCTACTAACTGAGTGAGCATAGCAATAGCTTCTCTGAAGCCACCCTCTATAGCAGGAGTAAATGGAGCAGTAGGTGTCATAGGAGTACTAGCAATCCTTGACGGTTGACCTCGGCCCCTCGGTTTCCATCTAAGGAGGCACCTTTGTAGTAGGGTTCTTGGTATTGTTGGTTGCAGCATTTCTTTGGGTCGCAATGCGTCTAGGAAGCATGATTTACAATCGTGTAATGCACATGTTAGAAAAGATTTTTATAGAGATTTCAACGATATCGCACAAACTCAGAATACCAAAAAAGTGTAACCATTCCTAATATCCTATGGCCTCCTATTTATGAAGTGTGGTGAACAACACATATATAAAAAAGACTCTACTAGACACTGCTTCATAGACTCCCCAGGACTCTTGAACTATGTGCTCTGTTACCAAGTTTGTCACACCCTGGAAGGATACCTTTGGCATGTTAGGCACTCATAGACTATTGCTAGCCCCCGAGTGAACCACTTGGCCTTATTTCACATCATACTCGATAGTGAAAGAATAATACTCAAATAAAAAGGGCATCATATGAATAGAATCTAACTCAACTAGCTCATGATTTCCAATAAATAAGTTTGAAATACAAAAAATTGACATCTTCTATTTAGTGTATATGAAACCTCTACCCAACAAGTCTAGATGGTGTCATGGCAGGCCATGAACACACCAAATCAAAGAAAGAAAGAAAATGATATACTAAGTCAACTCATAAGATAAAGGAGCTCCCCCAAAAAGCAAAGAGAGTTCAGCAACTCTAGAAATGTACTAATATGTGGACCTAACCCGATGTGCGGGCTAAAGTCCTTTATCACCTGTATCTGCATCATGAAAAAATGCAGGCCCAAATGGACTTCAGTATATGGAATATACTGGTATGTAAATTAGCTCAAGAAAATAAGGCTCAACTCACTCATCTCGACTCAATAACTCAGGCTCAGCTTAGTACATGGAAGTTTAAAGTTAATCATGCTTTCAAAAGTAAACTTGGTAGGATTAGACTCAAGTTAAAATGTCATGCTCAATTAGTGTTTCTTGGGAGTTTCTCTTAACGAACATCTAATCCCACCACCTTTAGTTTGGTGATGCACAATGAAGGCAACGTCATTGCCATGCCCGCCCATAACTTGCCACAGAAAAGGGAGATCAACTCTCTCTTGGATCCATAGTAAATATCCACTTGCGGGACAAGAGTCACCAGAAAGAGCTGTAATGACTATCCTATGCTAGCAATGTAGTTCTGTGGCTTAAAGTAGATGTATATTGCTCCCCGCTCGGTACTTCATCGTCCCCCCAAGACTAAAACATGCTCAACTCATCAATCAACTCAATCCTCAATACTTAATTAATCAACTCAAACCTCGATGCTCAATCATTCAACTCCTTCTTAATGCTCAGCTCAACTCAGTTTCTCATCAGCTCAATTGATTAAGGCAAACAATCAAACTCGACTCAAACTCAAATGGTTATTTAAAACTACTCAAATACCTCATCATGTGGTGCAAGCAAGATACTTATATGTAGTGACAAATGCTACTCAATGCGACATGCTCCTAATACTAAATAATACTTGTATTGCTCAACTCAGATACTTAACCTCAACCTCAACTCATTAATATGTATAGAATGTCACAAAATCGTGCAATTTAGGGTTCATGCTATCAAGTATGAAACTTTAACTCAATGTCATATAGGAATCATATAATTCATCAAACCTTTATAAATTATCAAGAGAATTTGTAATAAATGAAATATTTCAATAATAAGATGATAAAATTCCTCAAATCTCAACTCCTCTTTCCAAATCTTGGCTCGAGAAGATGAAGAGGCATATGGAAGAAGGTAGTCTACACTTTGGTAAGCCTTACATATCTGGAAGTAGAAGAAGCAATTATCGAACCTCAATTGATTCTTGCACTAGAATTTGAATCCCTAGCTCCTCTTTCTCCTCTAATGCTCTCAAGAAACTACCAAAGGTGTAAAATGATGAATGAATACCCATAGGGTTTATTTCAAGACTTTACACAAGCCTAAAAATGCATATGGATTTAACTAAAAGGGCCCGGATTGGAAGAAAATACCCCTCTTAAAAAATGTCAACTGAACCTACGAAATCCCATCTACGAGTTGCAGACCACCTCTCGTAGACTGGAAGTTCAAGAATCAAAGTTACTAGAAATTAGCATGAGATCTCATTCTACGAGTCATAGACCATTCTACGAGTTGTAGATGACCTTTCGTGAACAAGGGGATCTAAAGTTGGGCTTACTGGAATTTATCATGATACCTCTCTCTATGAGTCATAAACTCCTCTTGTAAACTGAAGGGTCTTGAAACTCGAGTTACTGGAATATACTATGAAACCCTACTCAATGAGTCATAAACCCCTCTACATGTCGTAATGGCTCTCATCAACCTATTTCTGTAGCTTTTTCTCAGATTTTCCTCGGCATCTCTTATGTGTCCACTCCAGATCAGGTAAGAAGAGTTAGGGGATATTACAGTTAGGACAGTCCTAACTATTCTTATCTAGGGCACGGTAGAAGATTTCCACCAAAGCATCATCAACTATCTTGTGGTCAGGGATGCTCCTCAAACATTTGGTGAACCGCTCCAAAGCTATGCTTATTGAATCACCAGGAAGTTGTTCAAAGTTGTTAATCTAGTCCTTCATCTTAAGCTTCTTTGATCCAAGGAAGTACCTCTCCTAAAAGTCCTTCTATAAGTCCACTCAACTGGTGAATCAACTCTGCGGGAGCTCAGATAGCCATAATATTGCATTGCTCATAAGAGGCAATGAGAAGACATGATGTCCTAGAGCATTCATAGATAGATTTTGTGTTACCACCACTCTCTTGCAGATGAATGCCACATTGTGTAGGTAGCTATGAGGATTCTATGATGGTAAGCCCGCAAATTTCCCACGGTTCTACAACATCCGAAGTAACCACTATCGACTGTGAACTTTTTGTCTGCTGGTAATGGTGGCAACACAATAGCTCCAGTCACCTCCATAGCCATATGATTTAGCCTATTTTGATTCCATTGTTAAGCATTGGTATTGAAATCTTGAGGTTGTGGAGCAATATCCTCCAGAGGAAGTGGGTTCTCATTCTCAGCATCCTTATTATTATTCCTTTTCAGAATTGCATTGGTCGTGTTGTTGGCATTGTCCAGGGTCATTCTTTCTAATGTTCTGTGGATCTCTGGGTCAAATAAAATTAAGGGATTGCCTTGACTCTGAGTGTTAGGCATACACTACACTCACACCTTGAAAAAGAACAAAAACAACAAACAAAAATAAAATATGTGAAATAAGGATTAATACTCGAATCACTAATGAATTCACTAAGTCTAGTTGTATTCCCTGGAAACGGCACCAAAACCTTTATGTCACCTAAGTTACACCTCCATTTTAGAGGATAAAGTGGTCTCTGTTAAGAAATATAACCTAACAAAGGTTAGGGTCGAACCCACAGGGAATACATACACTTAAGAGAATTAACTTATTGCAATTTGAATGGTTAACCAACTTACTTCCCTAAAAGGGGGTTTGCAATAATCAATGAGAAATATAACTAAACTAACTATAATAAGAGAGAAGTCAATATGGAGAGAAACTAGGGTATTGTGTTCCCCATGATTCCCCAACTTAGTATCATCGGATAATCGAATTCTTTTCTAGTGTATAGCATATAGGACGATAAGTTATGTTCACCAAGCCCTTTCGTCAAAGGTGAGAGGTAAATTTTACTATGCGACTTGGCCCATCTCCATATTGTGCATTACTAACCCTTACCTATTAGTCCTAGTATAACCTCCCCTTGGCCCAGTTTGGTTGATTAGGCGAGAACACATCAATTGAATCCTGTTAATTAATCTTTTTTCCTATTCATTACTACCTTGGTCCAGTCAGTAACACTAGGCGAGTTCTAATGATGGCCACCACTAGAAAACATGCAAAACAAAGAGAGTTAATTAATCTATCCATATATAGACCAAGAATCATGAATTATCTGGTTTTACTTTGTAAGTTCTTCATAGTTCCCACAATCCTAGTTGTGGATTTAGCTACTCATGCTCTATGTAGATGCAAGAACTATGAATTGAGAAAACATGATTGAACACTTACACAATAGAATTAAAAACAAGCAAACCCAACTTTAATAATAATCACAAGCTTCAAGAAAAAGTTCAAACACAAGTATTCACAAAGATTCTATAATATGATCTTACAATTTTCTCTCTCTAAATACTTAGTTCTCTGAGTACTAGGCAAAAATTTATGAAAAATAATCTAAAAAACCTACTTACAATAGTTAAAATTCAAATCCTAAACAAAATAGGAGAATTGATCGGCACAACATATGAATGTTGTTTACAGGCTGTATTGCATTCCCCGGCCCGTAATCGAGGTCTCTTACTCAGCTGCTAGAAATTTGGACTTCAACTCTATGACACCCCTCTACGACTCGTAAAGTGATTTATGACCGATAAAGGGGATTTTGCCTGATGGAATTCCTGATATTCCAAGTCTTTGATCCTCAGGGCATGAACCATCTTTTACGACTCGTAAAACTTTCTCTGGCCCATCTGCATATTAGTAGAATAAATGTCAGAAAATAGCCCCTCACTGTAATTGTTCACAAAGCCACCTTACGGCCCATAAAATGATCTATGGCTTGTAAGGGGTCTCGTATAACAGCAAAAAGTAGCAACTTCTGCAACTTTACCCAAAATCAAGGCCAAACTGTAATCTTATAAATATATACAAAAAACACATAAAACCAACTAACATCACATTGAAAACACATAAAATTCCATGTTTTAAGCATCAAAAGTATTGTATTTTGGCAGCACATCATAATGTAGCAAGGACATCATCAAGATTCGAAAACCTTAATACAAAGTCTAAAGCACGATATAAGACATGAAGAAGTGAGACAATTCATAGAACACCATCATATCCTCCCACTCATAGGCATGGTGCACTTCACACCTATGATAGGACTCTACTCTATGCGGCATGTTGTACTCCAAGGATCATTTATAAATCTAGGAGTAACATGGAGAATAAAAACCCAAGAGTCCCAAACAAGCCTCAAAGTATCCAAATTCAAATCATCGATTTGAAAGCGCATAAAGAGGTAGGAAACACATAGTTCTAAGGGATGGAAAAGTATGACTCACGTTATAGGGATTCATAGGGATAGGGATGTGCATGGATTCACATAATATATAACACATAAGGACTAAGGAGCGAGTAAGTATGACCCACTCTATGGGGGCAAAATGGGACTCAGGATCTTCCTTCCATATCATATCATAAATATACATCATAATAACCATGTGCAATAAGTAGCCATAACCATAATCTCCAAATAGCATATCATAACATATATCCATAAAAGAGTGTGCAAGATTTCCAAAAATGCCTCTAGTTAGAGAATAGACAGAGGATAAGACATATTCCAGACTCACACTCAAAGTAAATATAACAAAAGTGAAAGAAACATAAGGTAAATGGATGATGACTTGTCCTTGGAATATAGGACTCAACACAATAACTTTCTAAAATTCGAACTATCCATCAAAAGGTAGATGGATATTGTCTCCGATCCCAATATGGTTAGATCATGTAGGCAAAAGAATGCATTAGTCATTTAGATGTACTAAGTATGCAGTCATGCAATGTATATAAACTTGTTAAACCTACATTTAATATTAGATTACAAAGGTACCTATATAGAAAGGAGTATATAACCAAAGAAGAGTAGTATAACAATGTGCCATGAAATCCATGATTCATGCAATGCATAATATTTAAATATAGAGAGGATGAGACCTTAATCGACATATAACACCAAGCAAGCTATTACTTGGAATCCCAATGTTATACCCACATCGAACAAGAGTTAGTCTACTTGCCAAAGGTAAACCACACTTCTCCTTATGGGCTCTCTATTTCGGAGAAGTAACCTTCCTTATGGGCCTCCTATTTTGAATAGGATTTTCATATCATATCATATCAAAATTGTAACTGCACCTTACGAGCCTCCCAATTTGGTAAGTCTTACTATACTAAATACCTATATTGGCACATAGTTTCAGAGAAAGGAAGGGGTCCCTTGGGGATAGCCCTAAGGCCTCCAATCTCATTTATTCTAATTTATCATTTCATTAGAATATATATAT
>JAOTQJ010134374.1:0-10049 GCA_025642045.1 Solanum sejunctum | reverse complement strand
GATTAATATTTATCAATATGATGTTATTAATATTTATTATCTTGTACTACTTATAATATTTATTGTCTTTATACTACTTATAATATAAAATAATAGTAATAATATAAATGTTTCTAAACTTGTATGTGTATGCTGATTATGTCGCTTTAGTAATATGTATGAAAATATGAACTTTTAATTTGCTGGTTCAAGTAATATAATAACAAAGAAGATATACACAAATAGAAGTGAAACAATCAGATAATAGTATAATTATTAGAGATTTTATTTTACTCTTTTTGAAGATATGGAAAATTCTCAAAATAAGTTGTCTAACTATGAAGACATTTGCTTGATTGATTCTGGTACAACACATATGATACTCCAAAATGAGAAATATTTTTTTGATTTGAGTATGGGTTGTATAAATGTTACTTCAATTTCTGGTAGTACAAATTTGATTGACGACTTTAGGAAAGCCATTACAATTTTGCCGAAATGAATAAAACTCACACTAAATAATGCTATGTTCTCTCCTCGATCTCAGAGAAGTTTATTGAGTTTCAAAGATAGTCGTGAAAATAGTTTTCACATTAAGAATATTGATGAAATGGGTCTTGAATATCTTGTTATAACTGAAAATATCTTTGGATAGACATGTGTTATTGAAAAGTTCCCAACATTATTTTCTGGGTTGTATTGGACAAAGATCAGTGTAATTGAAGCACATTCTATAGTAAATCAGAAATTTACTAATTCCAATACTTTTGCACTTTGGCACAATCCTCTGAGACACCCTGGATCCATAATGATGAGACGGATCATAGAAAATTCAAATGGTCATCCATTAAAGAATATGAAGATTCTTTTAAATGATGAATTTTCTTATACTGCTTGTTATCAAGACAAGTTAATAGTGAGACCATCACAAATAAAAGTGGAAATTGAGTCCCCTGCGTTCTTGAAGATATTTGTGTACCTATTCACCCACCTATTGGGTTGTTTAGGTACTTTATGGTGTCAATAGATGTATCTTCAAGATGGTCTCATATATGTCTGCTATCATTTCGCAACTAGGCGTTTCCAAAATTATTGGCAGAAATTATATGATTAGGGGTATAATTTCTCGATAATCAAATTAGAACAATTCGCCTTGACAATGCTATAGAATTTACATCCCAAGGATTTAGTGATTATTGCTTATCAATTAGGATAAGAGTTGAAATCTTTTATCTCATGTTCAAACTCAAAATGGCCTTGCTGAGTCATTAGTTAAAAGATTACAGTTGATAGCAAGACCACTGCTTATGAAAATTATGTTACCCACTTTTGTTTGGGGTCTTGTAATTTTACATACGTCAACACTGATTTGTCTCAAATCGACACATTACCATAAGTTTTCTCCATTATAATTGGTTTTGGGTCAAGAATCTAATATATCTCATTTAAGAGTTTCTGGGTGTACTGTGTATGTGTCTATAACACTATCATATCATACTAAAGTGGGACCTCAAAGAAGGTTAGGAATATATGTTGGATTTGAAGTATCTTCCATCATTTGGAATCTTGAATCACTGACTGGAGATATGTTCACTGCACGATTTGTAGATTGTTGGTTTGATGAGATACATTTTCCAAAATTAGGGGGAGAAAGCAGTAAAATCGAAAGAGAAATTTTGTGAAAAAATCCATCTTTGTCTCATCTTGATTCACGTACTTTTATTTGTGAGCAAGAAGTACAAAAGATTATTCACTTGAAGAAAATAGTAAATTAAATGCCAAATATATTTACTGATTTGAAACGGATAACTAAATCACATATCTCTGTAGTGAATGTGCCTATCCGAATTGATGTCCCAAAAGGACCATCTACTAGTATCGCAGCTTCTGAATCCCAAACATGCCTGAAGTGTGGTAGACCATTGGGTTCAAAGGATAAAAATCCTAGAAAAAAGAAGTATAAGAACTAATAAAGATGATACTGCAAAAGAACCTGAAGAAAGTCAAGACTTAAGAAATCCTGATTTTCCTGAAGAAATCAGTGATCTTGAGACTCAAGTGAATGAAGAACTTCCTATAAGTTCCACTGGTGATGAGATAAATTTAGATTGATCAAAAGTTACAGTGAATCATATTTTTGCATATAATTTTGCACTTAACCTCATGTAAGACAATGAGGATCTTAAGCGTAAATCCGTCGAAGAATGTCAACGTAAATATGATTGGCCTAAATGGAAAGAGGCAATTTAATCTGAGTTGAATTCACTATCTAAAGGTGAGGTATTTGGACCTATAGTCTAAACTCCTGATAGTGTAAAATCAATTGGCTATAAATAAGATTTTGTGCGAAAGCAAAATGAGAGAAATGAAATTGTAAGATACAAAGCACACCTTGTTGCACAAGACTTCTCTCAAAGACCTGGTGTCAACTATAAAGAAACATATTCACCTGTTATGGATGGAATAACTTTTCGATATCTCATCAGTTTAGCTGTACATCAAAATCTTGAAATGAATCTAATGGATGTAGTTACAACTTACAGTTATTGTTCACTTGACAGTGAAATTTACATGAAAATCCTAAAAGAATTTAAATTGACTGAAACATGTAATAAGTCTCGAGAAATGTTCCCAATCAAATTTCAAAGATCATTATATGATCTGAAACAATCAGGGCGGATGTTGTATAATTGCGTCAGTAAGTACTTGATAAATAAAGGATATATAAATGATGTCATTTGTTTATGTGTTTTTGTTAAGAAAATAGGACCAGAGTTTGTAATACTCGCCATTTATGTTAATGATATAAATCTCATTGGAACTCTTGAAGAGGTCCAAAAGGCAATTGAATATTTTAAAAAAGAATTTGAGATGAAAGATTTCGAAAAAATAAAACTTTGTTTAGATCTGCAAATTAAACATTTAGCAAATGAGATTTTTGTTCATCAATTTGCCTATACTGAAAAAATTTTAAAACGATTCTATATGGACAAAGCACATCCATTAAGTACTCTAATGATTGTTAGATCCCTTGATATGAATAAAGATCTATTCCGTCCTCCAGAAGAGGATGAAGAACTCCTTCGTCCAGAAGTACCATATCTCAATGCTATTGGAGCACTTAAGCATCTTGCTAACTCAACTAGACCTGATATAACATTTTCTATTAATGTGTTAGCAAGGTACAGTTCTTCCCCAATGCGAAGGCATTGAAACGGTATCAAGCATATTTTGTGATACTTGAAGGGTACAGTTGATATGGGTATGTTTTATACTAACAAAGACTGTGCAAATCTTGTTTGTTATGAAGATGAGGGTTATTTATAAGATCCACGTAAAGTCTGATCTCAAACAAGTTATCTGTTTTTGTACGGAGGAACTGCTATATCATGACGATCTACAAAGTAGTCTGTGATTGCTACTTCTTCAAATCATACTGAAATAATAATTCATGAAGCAAGTAGAGAATGTATGTGATTGAGATCAATGATATATTTCATCTAAGAGAAGTGTGGACTGCAAAATGATGTCAAAGTACCCACGGTTATATTTGAGCCGCTTGCATGACTCAATTGAAAGGTGGCTTCATAAAAGGAGACTGAACAAAAGACATTTCACCAAAATTCTTTTTCACTTATGATCTTCAAATGAAGGAAGAAATAGATGTTCAAAAAGTTTGTTCAAGTGATAATCTAGCAGATATATTTACCAAGACATTGCCAACCTCCATCATTGAGAAATTAAGATACAAAATTAGAATGCGTCGTCTTCGAGATATTAAGTGATGTTTTCATCAGGGGGAGTAAATATGCGCTGCACTCTTTTTTCCTTAACCAAGGTTTTTGTCAAATAGAGTTTTACCTGGTAATTTTTTTAACGAGGCAGCATGTAATGCGTATTACAAACAACTATGTACATTTTTATTACATGGACATCCAAGGGAGTATGTTAAAAATATATGTAATATGTATATCCATGTACACATTTACCTACTAAGTTCTACAATGTGGAAAACATTGTGTATTCATACTTACCTAACACTTACTTACTAGTTGTACAATGTTGAAAATATTGTGTATTCATACTTACCTACTAGTTGTACAATATTAAAAATAATTGTACACCTAACCAACTTTGTGTCTATACATAGGTAATTGGTTTCCATATCAAGAAATACATCAAAAATATCAAGAAGAAATATTATTACTCTCTCTTTGTTCTTTTATAATTTTAGTATTTTTGTATTAGTTTTATAACACAATAAAAATTATACTATGTATTTGACCTTATCTTATTTTCTTATCAATTGTCTCTAAGACATGTGTAATACATGTGAACTCATTAATTCTCTTTATATCATTTCAATTTTATTAAGTTTTTGTTTATAAATTTAGGTATTTAATTATTATCAACTCTATTAATATTTTGTAAACTCATTTGTCATTACAATCTTCATTATATTTCCTATTTGCACTATTTAAAATCAAGTTAGCCTTTTCATTACAAACTCGTAAGTGTTTAAATTATAGAAATCATCTTTTTGGTAATTTTATTTTTTTTAATAAAAGGCATGATATTATTTTTTTATATACCTTCTCTATTCTAAAATATTTGTCACAATTTTTTTTAATATCTAAAATTTGACCAACACATAAAAATATGTGTCTTCATCATATTGATATGAATTTTTTAATCAATATTACTTTCCATATATTTTTTAAACAATTAGAATTTTAACTTTAGAATATTAAATTTAATTTATTCAAATTTAACTTTAGAAATGAGTTAGATCGACTCTTGAGAAGTAGAGCTAGAAATAAGAAAACTATTTTAGAATAAAAGGAGTATAAAAATTCTACTCCTTTCTGTTTCAATTACTTTGACTTACTTTTCTTATCATTTTTAAAAAATATCTTTTTTTTTAAATTTTTGTCAACTTCGTAATTCTAACTTCCACGTGACATGCTTAGGATCACAAACTTATTCAGATTTTTTTTTCATATATTTAGATTAAGGTCACAAGATTAAATTTTTTTGATTATTCTTAAAAATTCTGGGTCAAAGTCAAAATCAGTTGAATAAATTAAAATGGAGTTCTAAAACACTTTGAGAGATGTTATTCCATTTATATTATTTATAGACTATGTTAGATAAAGAAAGTTGTACTTGTTTTCTTAAAATAAAGTTGACGATACATATAATTTATATAAATTAACAATCAAATATTTATTATATTATTTACAATTGATATCATTTTATACAAATTTTTAAATTTTATTTGCCACACTAATTTACTATTTATATCATGATAACTTTATCAAATAATTATTCAATAGTTTATAAAAATAGAAAAATAAAAAATATATTAAGAATAAAATACCATTCCAAACTCTTTTTTTAATAATCTAACTATAATCAAATAAAATTTATTAAATATAAATTTTATAAAATATTTTAAAAAATATTAAATTCAAAATATATTAGTCCAAATTGAATATTGTGGATTAATATAATTAGGTTAATTAATTAAGTCCAATAAAATATGAATTTAATTTAAAGTCCAAATTCATTTATTCGGATTATAAAAGATGACCCATTTTATTAGGCCCAATATCCTCTCATCCTAGAGGCCCACTTGATGTCACGTGTCAGATGACATGACATGCCAAGTCAAACAAAGAAGTCAATAGGATCATGTCATGTGTCACAATGACATAGCATTCCTATCTCAATCAAAGGCCAATAAAAATGTATCACATATATAAGTGTCGTGTTTCAACCAATAAAATATTGTCATGTCACTTGAAAGAAAACCTATTCTAATCACTTTTTCTACACCATATCATCTTAAATTTGATTGGCCGAAAGAAAGCCTGATTTCATTATAACTTCTCTATTCTACAATTATATATAGAGGTCCTCATATGTAAGGACTCGAATCTCATGAGACTTCATTGGTGCTTGAAATCAAGGTTCTAGGAGTTTTTTACTAAGGTGACACTCCATGGTCACCTCCACAAGCCGTGGAGAGATGCACGAGCTATGAAGGTTGTCTAGGTTGGCCCTTGGCCTTGTATGTGGTGTGTTGTGGCCTATGGTGGAGTTTAAGATTAAGTGGCCTTCCACTAAGCCCTCCACGGACCGTGGTAATCACCACTAGCCGTGAAAGTGGCTCGTGATAGGTGCCCTAGGCTTGAAAGCTAAACAATGACTACACCACCCACGACGGGCCCTTCCATGGGTTGTGCACCTCACCATGAGCTGTGGTGAGTGTCTCGTGAAGGCCTTTGATGGACTTTTTCTATGTATAAAATCGCGATCTCAGAACTTGAATCTTTGTATAGGAGGTTGCATGGACCGTGGAGCATTGTACGAATCATGACACTGTCAGTGGAAATAACCTTATTTAAAATTTGGCTAATACTCTTACCACGGGCCGTTGCACAGTTTGTGGTCCTCTTCACGAGCCGTGGAGTTCTTCCACGGGCCACCTGGACTCTTTTTGAAGCTCATTTCATTAATGGATTGCTCATAAGTTTGGTGATCCCTAAGGGTTTCTTGTGACTTTTTAACCTATTCTAAACCCCTAAAAAGTCCTATGCTCCTCTATTCTTATTCAAATTCATTCAATACTCTTAGAATATTCAAACTCTTTTTTCTAAAGATCTTCTTTCAAGTGTGTCATTAGAGATTTAACTTACAGCTCAAGGAAGGGTCTTCTTACCCAATCAATTTCTTCTTGATTCTTGTTAATTAGAGTGAAAAACATAACTATACCATTTTATATACAAAATTACAAGCCCCTACCAAATTTTTATTATTTACACAAATATAACAATATTTAATTGCAAACTAGGCAAAAATTATTGGTTGATTTAACTAATCTGGTGTCTTTATGATTTGATGGGTATTGGGAATGGAAAAAATTAAATAAATAAAGTATAATAGTTAAGAAATGAAGTCAAACATGTATATCTTTACAAAGACCAAAAAACTACTTTTTCTACATTCTTCACGTTACTGATGATACCAAAAAATTATTAAATAAAAATCCATCTCAACTTTTTCTCACCCAAATCTCCATTACCATTGGAGAGTTTTTAGTGTAGAAAAAAAAATGAATGCAAGATTGAGTTCAAATGTTCCATTGATTAATATTTGAGGGAGACTATTCTTATAATGTCCTATGCAAGCTTGAATGACATTTGTAATGACAAAAGTGATCCAATATTGCATGTAATAATACGATGCAAACATGATGATTTACTACAAATGCCGACTTCATGGTCAGAGAACAACCCAGCTACAAGATTTTGGTCCTGTCCATGCACCCGTGTATGTTCAAATTATATTTTCTTTTTTTTTTCTAGTTTACCATTAAATTCATCTGGTTATGAAGTATTTTAGAAAAATTTGTGCAAGTTCTTTAGATGGAGGGATCTTGAGAAAATTGATATGCGATCTAAGTTTGTCATTCCAAGATTGGTGAATAGAATTAAAGAATTGGAAGAAACATTAGCATTTTATGAAAGTAAAGAAAAAAAAGATGAAATTAGTGGAGAAGAAAGATGATCAAGTATGTCATAATAAGGATATAAAAGAGGTGAAGAAGAAGGAATGTTGTATCTTGAATTGAAAGCTCATAGTGGTGATTTTCGTGATGTTTTTTCTAGTTTTAAGCATTAACAAGAATGTGAAGAATGAAAAATGCAGTTGTATGCGCTTCAAATTGCCATGACTATTCCTTTTAGTTGTGTAAGGCACTATTCAGTCAAGAATATTGTATTTTCTCTTTTAAAAAATATCAATGAAATATCTATGTTTGATATCTGTGACCATTTGACAATATTAAAAAGATGTCAATGTAGTTTTTTTAATATTTTTTTATTTATTAAAAAAATATTTTTAGCAATTTGACTCTACAGAAGTTAGCAGATAGGTCATAATGACACTGGAGAAGTAATAGGCATGTGTGCACATGAACCTAAAAGTTGGTGGGTAGGTCGGGTTGCAAAAATAATAAATAATACATTTTACATGGTGTGTGACACACACACCATAGTTGAAAGTACAAAAATAATAAAAATGATGTATTTATTGAAGTTTTAGATGGTTTCGTGGGAGTAATAGGACCCCTGCAAACTTAAGGTATCTTCTTCAAAAAAGCCTAAAGTTTAGGGGGGTAATGATGTATTTTCTCTTGTAAAATAAAATTGAAGGAATGTTATATGATACGCCATCAAACTATAATGATTTGGTTAGAGTCATTGCTTCTCAAATAGGGATAGACACGACATACATCGAGTTGATAATACAATATGAATATGCATTTACCATCATTGAAAATCCACAATGACATGGAGGTAAAAGCTTATTTAGATCAGAAAACTTAATGTTGAGCATATTGAATACCCATTGTGCATTTCAGAGCTAACACACAATAATAATAAAAGGAAATAGTGTAACTTTGGTAGAAGAAAAATTTTACACAGATAAAGAAACTAAATAACACATCAATCATTTACCAAAAAAAAATAATAAAAGCATTAACAATTTCAACAAGTAATAAAAATAAAAAAATCGACGATGAAATGCACCATCATGAAAAAATAATAATAATTTGACCAACTAATGAGATTTTAATATAATATAGAAAAGAATCACCATGTTAACTACCAACAAGGATACAATTAAATGGAGTAGCTACCAACCACATAGGAAAAAAATATAACCTAACCACCATCTGTTATATCAAAAATGGTAAGCCTAAGAACCCAAAATATTGTGCACCAACAAAGACCACTATCCAACAGACCAACATTTTAACCAAAATCTAATCATGACTAAAAAATTATATACATCATTTAAAAGCATAACGTTCACCATATTGAATACCATTTTGCATTTGAGAGCTAACCAAACATACCAACAAAAGCATAATATTCACCATATTGAATATCATTTTCATGTCAAAGATAACCAACAATTCCAACAAAAGCATAATGTTGGTGACATTGAATACCATTTTGCATTAAGTTACACCAAATATATTTTGCCTCAGAACCAAAAAAAGAACACTAACAGTTATACCAAAAAAATTGAGCATCAATAAGAACACTAACCAACACCTTAACATTTAAACTAAAAATGTAACCATGATTAAGAAACTATATCACCATTAAACAATGTAATGTTCACCATCTTGAATGTCATTGTGCATTTCAAGGCTAACTCAGAATACCAATTGCACCATCTTAAAAAAAAATTCTATCTATAATAACATTATAACCAACGCCTATACTCAAAATATTATGCGCGAATAAGAACACCAACCAACACATCAACCGTTTAACAAAAAAACTAATCATGACTAACAAAGTACATTCCATCAAAACCATGTAATGTTCACCATCTTGAATATCATTGAGCATTTCAAGACTAACCTAGAATACCAATAAAAGGAAACAACATACACCATCTTAAAAAAAATACTATCTACAATACCATTATAACCAATAGTTATACCAAAAATATTGTGCATCAAAAAGAACACGAACCAACATATCAATATTTTAATCAAAAAATATAATCATGACTGATAAACTACATTCACCATTAAACAATATAATGTTCATCATCTTGAATGTTATTAGGCACTTCAATGCTAACTCACAATACCAATAAAAGGAAATAATATGCACCAACTTTTAAAAAATATTATCTATAATACCATTATAACCAACAGTTATACCAAAAATATTGTGCACCAATAAGAACACTAACCAACACATCAATATTTTAACCAACGAATGTAACCATGACTAACAAGCTACATTCACCATTAAACAAGGTAATGTTGAGCATCTTGAATGTCATTGGGCATTTCAAGGCTAACCCATAATACCAATAAAAGGAAACAACATGCATCAACTTAAAAATAATACTATCTATAATACCATTATTACCAATAGTTATTCCAAAAAACATTTTGCACCAAGAAGAACACTGACCAAAATATCAACATTTTAACTAAAAATGTAACCATGACTAACAACCTACATTCACTATTA
>JAOTQJ010134332.1:0-10050 GCA_025642045.1 Solanum sejunctum | reverse complement strand
ATCTTTTTTATCTAATCCCCTCTCTCCCCTAGATGCCCCCCCAGCCCCCCACCCTCCAACGAATAAAATAAAATTAAAAATTTATTGTTTAAAAAAATTAAATTTTTGAAATTTTTGAATTTTTACAAAAATCATTTTCGAGGAATACATTTTCCTCCATACCAAACAAATCCTATATGTATTCTTAGAAGGTCAAACACTTTGAGTGTCTACAAGTATAGGTACTTATTGAGTAATATGAATATTCATATTTACCCATTGGGTAACTCATTTTACCTATTTAAAATATGACTCTTAATTCATATTTGATCAATTTTTGTTTGACTCATTTTTGATCGACTCATATCTGATCCGACCCACTCGTTTACCACTCCTAATTATGAGCCTCAGCCAAGATCCTAGATCTAAAGCCGCCAACACTTGGCACACACAATCTCCCTTGGTATCTGAGGACACTATCTTCCCCTTTTGCGAACACTAATACTTTCTATTCTTGAACATCTTCTTTCAATTGGAAAAGGATAGGATCCCTATCATGATTTTCTTTCACCTCCACCACTAAGGATGACTCTGACTCATTTCTAATAATGGCACCACCTTCATCGGAATCTTCAATCTGCACCCCCAAATGAGCTAGTCTGTGTACCTTTTTAGCTAATTCTTTCTTTATGTCCTCAGTATGAGTAGTGCTTCCCATGGTCGACCTGCTAAGAGCATTAACAACTACATTAGCTTTACCTGGGTGATAGAGGTTGCTAATGTTATAGTCCTTCAGTAGCTCCAACCACCTTCTCTGCCTCAAATTCAACTCCTTCTGACTGAACATATACTGCCAACTCTTGTGGTCTGTGAATACAGACATGTGCCCATCATAAAGATAGTGTCTCCATATCTTTAGAGCAAACACCATCGCAGAAAGCTCAAGATCATAAGTTGGGTAGTTTTTCTCATAGGTCTTAAGTTATCTGGAGGCATATGCTATCACCTCGCCTCTCTGTATCAATACATATCCCAACCTAACTCTAGAAGCATCGCAATATACGACAAAGTCATCAGTTTCCTCAAGTAGGGATAAGATTGGGGTTGTGGTCAGCCTAGTTTTCAACTCTTGAAAACTCTTCTCATAAGCTTCTGACCCTACAAACTTAACCTTCTTCTGAGTCAGCTTAGTCAAAGGATCTAAGATAGAAAAAAATCCCTCTACAAACCGTCTCTAATACCTTGTCAAGCCCAAAAAACTCTTTATCTCTGTTGGAGTTGTAGGCCTTGGCCAATTCTTCATTGCCTCAATCTTTTGGGAATCAACCTAGATACCTTCACCATACACAATATGCCCTAGAAATGCCACAGATGCTAACCAAAACTCACACTTGGAGAATTTCACATAATGCTGCTCATCCTTAAGATTTTGAAGGATATTTTTGAAATAGTCAGCATGCTCCTCTTTGTTACGAGAATAGTCCAAGATGTCATATATGAACGCAATAATGAAGATATCTAGGTACGACCTCAATACCCTGTTCATAAGTCCATGAACGTTGCTGGTGTGTTCGTCAGTCCAAAAGACATGACCAAGAACTCATAATGGCCATAGAGGGTTCTAAAAGCTGTCTTAGAAATGTCTCTCTCTCTCTCTCTCTCTCTAACTTTAAGCTGATGATACTCAGATCTGAGATCTATTTTAGAGAAACAAGTAGCACCCTGAAGTTGGTCGAATAGGTTATCAATTCTAGGGAGAGGATACTTGTTCTTTATGGTAATCTTATTCAGATGACGGTAATCTATGCACATTTGAAGAGAACCATCGTTACATAGGAAGAAAACTTGAGTACCCCAAGATGAGATGCTTGGTCTAATGAAATCCTTATCTGGATGATGTTTCAGCTGTAGCCTTAATTCTTTTAGCTCCAAAGGAGCCATACAATATAGAGGAATAGATATGGGTTGAGTATTTGGAAAAGTATCTATCCCAAAGTCTATCTCTCTATCAGGAGGGACCCTGGGAAGATCCTCAGGAAAAACTTCTAGGAACTCATTAACAATTGGGACAGACTGAAGAGATGGTGCCTTGGCATGAGAATTCTGAACTCTGACTAGGTGGTATATGCACCCTTTAGAAATTATCTTTTTGGCATTTTAGGACTAGTTTATTAGGAAACTGAAACTTGACTACTCTGGTTTTGCAATCTATGGAAGCATAATCGGTATGTAGCCAGTCCATGCCTAGGATGACATCAAAATATGCCATGTCTAACTCCACCAAATCAGCTACAATAGTCTTATGATAAATTGAGACTGGACAACCCCTATAAATTCTTTGGGCTAGAATAGACTCTCCAGTGGGAGTGGAAACACTAAAAGACTCAAGAAGACATTCTAGATTAACCCCAAACTTCATAGCTACATATGTTGTTACAAATGACAATGTGGCACCTAAATCTAACAATGCATAAACATCATAAGTAAAGATTTTGAGCATACCCGTAACCACATCTGTGGAGTTCTCCTGCTCTTGTCTGGTGGCCATGGCATATAAGCGGTTTATGCCTCCGCCTACTCCTGATGCAATGCCCCTCTGAGGTGGCTTACCTTGCGGTGCTGAAGAGACTGATTATGATCTATTATCCCTCATATTCTGCCTTCCCATAGTACAATCCTTCAAGAAGTGTCCCACTTGATCATATTTGAAACAACCATTTGTGCACATAAGACACTCTCCGAGACGAGACCTACTACACTTACTATGAGTAGGATAACGGTTCGATCCTTGAGCTATGCTACCTTATGATTGGCTGCCCGAGAACCTGCAATGCTATGATCCCTGCTCATTCCCAACCCTCGATGTAGGTGCACTTGTAGATGAAGGTGTTGGTCCTAATATCTTCTGCTAGAAGGATGAGTGATTTCCACCTCCAACCCCTCTTTTACTTGTCTCCTGGACTGATGTCTTTGCACTCTTACTCTGGAACTCCTCCCTATCTTGCATTTTTCCTCCTCTAGCTACTGCACATATGTCATCAAGCGAGCAATATCTATTCCCCAACCAGCATAGCATTTTTGCATCTCTCTTAGTCATCCGAGAAAGTTCTGACATAAACAAGTCTATCCTAGTACGCATGGTTGCCACCATAGCTGAAGCATAATGGGACAACTGAGTAAACTTGAGGTTGTACTCCCGCACACTCATATTCTTCTATTTCAAATTCAGGAATTCTCTCACCTTCTCCTGCCTTATCTCTCTAGGAAAGTACTACCCCAGAAAGGCCTCCTCAAACATTGCCCAACTAACAGTTGGCACCCCATCTACCCTACTTTCTCTCCACTGATCAAACTAGAGTCTAGCTACCTCTTTAAGCTGGTAGGCAGCCAACTCAACCCGCTCAGTATCACCAATATGCATAACCTGAAACACCTTCTGAAGCTCCTTAATAAAATTTTCAGGATCCTCCTTCATATTAGACCCTATGAATTTAGGTAGGTTCATCCTCAAGAACTCACCAACTCTGGTGTTATCCGACCTATCATTCCTACCATCTCCCTAGCGACCTCCCTGAGTAGTGAGCACCTGATCCAAGGTCTGAGTAGACTGGCGGAGCTCTGCATTGGTGATGTCTACTTGTTGTGGCTGCTCAACAGGCGCAGCTTGACCTCTAGGTCCTTCAGGAACTAGGTCAGACTAGTTTGCATTTCTCCTAGCTAGGAATCCTCTGCCCCTTACTGGTCTGTGAGCTCTACGTGAAGGCATGATCTGAAAAACACAGCATGATGCATGAGTTAGGAGGGACTTAACAGAGGTAAATCTGAAGCACAAGACAAAGAATAAAAATTAATGGTGTTCCTAATGCCCTGTAGCCTCCCTATTATAGACGTGGCAATCTTCCCACCCATAATACGGACTCTACTAGACACGGTTCCATAGACTCACTAGGACTCTTGAACTCTGTACTTTGATATCAAGTTTGTTACTCCCCTAGCCTACACCCTAGAAGTAACTGGCACTCAGAACCATTGCTGGTCCGGAGCAAACCGCTTGGTCTGGCTATTCACTCAACAGAAGACTCATATAATCGTGGAAAGGCTTTAAATAAAAAGCATAAAGCTACTAAATTGTCTAAATAAACTGAAAAGGGAAATAGTTTAATAGTTAATTCTGCGAATGGAGAATGGGAAGATGCATCACATGCATGGTCAATTCTGGGGGTATTTTGGTCTTTTTATTGGGTATCACATGATTTTTCACACTTTTTTTAAATAACAATAAAGAAAGCATAAGGTAAAATCCTCCTTAATATTGAATTATATCTAGCACAATATATTTTTTTATATATCAAATGATATTCAATTATCTTGATAACTTGACTCGAAAATCACGTGCAACGCACATGCAGAAAATTAGTATATAAGAAATGCATAGAAAATAGGATTTTCTTTTCTAAAAATTTTTTGGACTAGCTTCTACCCAAAAACATTGTGCGATCATCCAAAATAATTTTGGTTCGATATTCATTGCCCTGACATGACTTAAATTATAGCTTTTGACATTTCAGATTCATAAATTAAAACTCAAGATGTTTTAATTTTTTGAGAAGCATTAATCTATAGTTTTTTAAAAGTTTATTGGTCAAACTTATGACCTCTACATCATAAAATCTTTCATCCAACATTTTGTACGTAGTGTACCCATTGAGATTTGACTAAATTCAATTTTATATTAAGTTAACTTCACATTGAAAATATAAAGGCTCACTGATAAAAACTCTAAAACAAAAACCTCATAAGTTGAAGAATATCTTTTCTATATACAGAAAACAGGTTATATGAACAAACTCGTGCAGAAGGTATATTTTTTGGATTATCCCTAACATGAAAAAACACTTGACTATATATTGTGTTTACATTCATATGTCTCATATGACTTTATTAACAAAAACCTCGTGATTTGGAGAATACTTTATCTTTAAGTTGAAAATGATTTACACGAACACACTCATGGAAAAGGTGCATCTCTTTGGATTATCCCTAGGATGTAATTCTGTCCAAAATTCGAATCTACTAGAACCTTATGAAAAAAATTATATATGTATTGGTAAGTGAGTCCTTCTCTGTAAATATTCGATTCGTCTTTAAAATTCAAAAAAAAAGTTGAGATCAGTAAAAATGACATCATTCGTAGTTGTGATGTTTCAGAGAGTAGTTGGGGCATTTGATGAGGTGGTGAAACATCGGATCTTCGAGAGCAGCTGCAACGAGAATGCGCTAGCGGTGGTGGAGAGCTTGATGGATTTATTGAGACGTGTGAATTCATTTTTAGAAAGAGAGACAACTGAGAAATTAGAAGAGATTGATGGAAATGTTGATGCTAATTGCTTTGATGAATCAGAGAATTTGAGAAATTTATTAAATTCCAATGAGAATTTTGGCAATGATTGAAGAGAAGTATAATTGAAGCTGTGCAAAATGCTCTGCTTGCTCGAGAACCAAACAACCAGAGCTCGTCGGAGTTTAAATAGTGGTTGATGACTCAATTGCATGATAGAGGTTTTGATGCTGGTAAACTCTTTCTTCACAAATTCTGTAGCTAAACAATAAACTTATCTATTATATGATGCATCATTAGTGTATGTAAGTTAATTTTTTCGCGTAATTCAACTTTATAGGATTGTGCAAATCAAAATGGGAGAAAGCTGGTAATAGTATATTAGGAAGTTATGAGTATATCGATGTTAACAGGGATGATAATTGGCATTACATAATCAAGGTTGCATTAGCTAAATAATTTGAAATAGATCTTGCAATGCGTGTCTATGCTTCACTGCTCAAAAATTTCCCTCGAGTTTTTGTTGGCAAAAAGTGGAGGAGTTGAAGCAAGTGGTGAAAATTATGAGTAGAGTCATGAAGAAATCTATGAAGAAGATGGATATGTATGTGCCACCATGGAGAAGACTTGCTTATATGGAAGCTCATGATTAGATCCTATAAGAGAACAACAAATGAAAAGAGTAGTTTTGATTCTCTTTCTCCTTCAAAGAAGAGAAAGCTTGGATTTGTGCCAATTGGGAGCAATTTCATTTTATTGTAGAAAGAATATTACTGCTTCTAACAATGGCATCAAAATGGGAAATTTGGCTGCATCTTTGAATGGATAATATGATCCTAAGCCGACAAAGATTGTGGGCTCTTAGTTAAAGATCTCGGATTTAAATTTTGGATATGGGATCGTCTTTAGGAATGATAAATTTAGCGCTGGATATGTAATCGTCTTTAGGAAGTGACAGATTTTTAGTGTCGATGTTAGATGCCTGGTGAGCGAAAAAGCTCCATTAATTAATATTTTATCAGTGTAAATTAATAAAAATTCTTGGTTATGCTCCTGAATTTATGCTTCTTAAAAGTAGAGAGATTTTAAAAGTTTAAAATCGAATGGATATACTTTCAAATTTGCCTAAAATTGATTTTTCACCCTTTTTTTAAAATAACAATAAATAAAGCATATGGTCAAATACTCCCAAATATTGAATTATATTTACCAAAATATATTTTTTCGTAAATAAAGTGATATTCAATTATCTTGATTAGATGACTCAAAAATCACGTACAACACACGTGTAACCTTCAAATGAAATAACTTGTATATAAGAAATGCCTAGAAAGTAAATAGTTTTTTTGGCCAACTTTTGCCCTAAAATATTATGCCATCACCCGATATAATTTTGGTAATTGATATTCATTGCCCCGACAGGACTTGCGTTATCGTTTTTGACATTTCAGAGTCAACAAATTAAAATTCAAGAATATTTTTAATTTTTTAAAAGTATTAGCCTATAGATTTTTCAAAATTTATTGGTCAAACTCCATTCTCCTTCGTAGATCTTACATCCAATGTTATGTATCTAGTAAACCTATTGAGATTTTATTAAATTGAAATTCATATTAAATTTTTACATTGAGAATAAAAATGCTAATAACAAAAACTTCAAAACTAAAACCTCATGACTTTGAAGAATATTTTAAGGAGAAAACGGTTTATATCAACACACTAAAATTTAGGTCCTTTATCTACCCTACATTTGGTGTCTCCCATCCAATGATCCCACATAATTTTACACTCCTTCCATCAAATATTATATGGATATTTTTCTATAAATATTTTGTGACACCCATAACTCTATACTCATTTACACCTATGTTTCAAGCCTCATTTTGTATAGGTGTGAAGTGTATTAGGGTCATGAGAGACCTCTAGTACTTAGACAAGTTTAAGACTTTCCTATAAATTGAGTTTTGAGTATTGGATTATGCAAGGGTCAACTTTAAATAATTATAACCTCTAGCACAAAAAGCACTAGATAAACCATGACATACCAAATGAAAGCTCTTTGAGTTAGCTTTCCATTTAGTTTCACCTTATTTAGAGTTAGAAGTCAAAAGTTATGGTCATTTTACTGAATACTGCCAGTGTAGAGTTACACTACGAAACCTCTGTTATGAGGTCATAGTATTGCTATCAGTCATAATATGACTCATAGAAAGTTTCAAAGACTCTGAAATTGATTAAAGGGCCACGATAGAGTCTTATGTGTCATAGTACTGGTCACGACTTGTAACAGGGCTTGTAAAAGACATTTGACAGCTTTCTAGGAAGGATTATTTTAGTCCTTTACCAACCTTTAGAAGCCGTAGATTGATGTTTTATATACATTTAAGGTCTCAAACCTTTCAGTTAATCATTTCATTGCTAAAACTCTCTCGAAAACCTCTCCAAGACTCTATCAAATGTCTAATTCAAATTCAAGGATTTCAAGCTCAATTTTGGAACTCAAGAACTCATCTCAAGCTTCAAGTCTCCTTCAAGTTCATTCCAAGGAATTCAATTTGTCTTCATCCATGGGTCCTTTCACCCATGGAGCTCAACCTTTTCTTTTTATGAAAGTTACATGATTTCAAGTTGTATTACTTATGGGTATCTTTTATTATGAAATATGAGCATAAACTATATTGAGATTTTATCAAGTATTGAGATTATGCATGAATATCTATTTTAAGCTTATTTCATGAGTTGATTTATATCTATTAAGATTATACATGATTTGAGCTAAGAAAATAATGAATTATTGTGAACTTTTGAGATGGGTTTCATGATATCCCAACAAATGATTTTACTACAACATTGGTGAGTTAATTTTGAATTGATTTTACTCATCTTGTTAAACTCTTGAGTTGCATGATTTGGAACAAGTGTCATGAACTCACCATGTGTTTGATGAAATTTCATGACAAGAATTCTCAAGTTGTTGATGAACTATTACATGATTTACAAGTTAAGTGACTTCATGATGATTAAGGGTTTTCAAGCATGTATTTAATTCATGAAAACTATACATGAGTTTTCATGTATCAAGTTCAACCCTATTTCAAGATTTTTACCTCTTGTGAGTCATTTCATATTAAAGCAAGGGTTCATGTATGATTATTATCTACTTTCATATTCAAGTTATTACTAATAGAGGTCAAGCATTTTATAAGGTACTTAGTTAAAGTTATCATGTCCCTTACAAGTTATTAAGGTTCTGATTATTTCAAGTATTCCGTGGGTTTAGACCTTGCACCGATTAAGGCTTAAGATGGGGGCTCGACTTAAGGGTCCTTATATAAAGTCTTTAGTCTCTAAACTATATTCCACCATAGGATTATATATTAGCATTAATATACTAGTGAAACCATTAATGCACTTTATCATGTTTATCATGTTTGGTTTTGCCTTTGCAAGTAGACCATATTTCGTCGGGTGGTGTTATGCCCGATCACCTATACCGAGGGGGTGTCATGCCTTGGATTCCAAGTTGTAGTTGCTTGGTCTATGTCAATTGAGATCTTTTCCCACATATGTATTATATTTTATGCAACTCAATTATTTTATATGCATGTGTTATTGGACGCATTGATCATACATTTCATATTGAGACTATATCTATTGCTTATATGTATGCATTTCGAATATGATGACTTATATCTTTGTTGCATTACATCTCGCATAATGAGTACATTCAAATATATTAAGGCATATTTTATGCCTATATGATATCAGAATATAGGAACCAGAGCTCCTTTTAATCATTCTCCTCCTCGTGGCTAGTTCTTTTCTTGGAGAAAGCTTTGCTGAGTCCTCAATTTCGAGGACAGTATCTACTTATTCCATGTTATATTGAGACTCCTTCTTATGTTGGATACTTATTATTATAAGGGTGAGCCCGAGGAACTTCTTGGCCCTCGCTCCATTCTAAAGTAGAGGTGTTGTTGTATATTATGTTTGCTTATGCTATGAACTTGACTCTTCTCATGTTTTAATGATTACCAAAGATTTTTATTAGTCCTGTTTTCCCTTTTTTATTAACTGACTCTTATTATGGTTTTATTTTGCTTCCGTAATAAAGGATGTGTGCATGATTACAATCAAGAGGTTTGTTTTGGTTGTCTTTGTTCCCATTTGCCGTGTCACATCTAGGCCCTAGGCTTGGTTCATGACAAACTTGGTATCAGAGCACTACGTTGTTAATAGTCCTCAAAAATCCAACACACTACATCAAGTAGATTCTTATTCATGATGTTGAATCATGCCACAACTATGAATGGGAGGCTATGAGGCATTTTAGAAAATATTTTACTTCTTCATGATCTATGTCGGGCAGTAGAGTTAGGTCCTCTAAGGCTTGTTTTTGATTCCTACCCATTATATCAGAATATGTCTCAAGCTATTCAGAATGGTAGACAGGACGGTAATCATCTCTCACTTGAGGATCAACTTCTCAACACCGACATATCAAACGCTGAGGTTCAAAATACTCTATGGCTATTGGCCAAGGTTGTCACTACTCAACTTAACCAATCGGTGGGTGATCTCGAGACCTCAAATTATAGGAGGGGAAAGAAAGTCTAAGATGACTCGAGTTGATGTGCCTCATCTTCTACTAGTCTATTAGACCCCGTAATTAATTCGCTCGAAGTAAATCGTCCAATTGAAAAAAAGTTATGGCGAACATGGCATAAGTTCAC
>JAOTQJ010134311.1:0-10050 GCA_025642045.1 Solanum sejunctum | reverse complement strand
CAACAATGAGTACAAAGCAAGAATTGCAATCTCCAAAATGGGTTTTCCAAGAGAGAATAATAAACTAATCTAAAACCTTAAAATATTCTTGAGAGAATATTCAAAGGAAAGTTCTATCTTTACAAAAAAAAAATGGAATCCTACCGTAAAAATCTAACTTGATGTATTTATAGTGTTTATAAATAAACCCTAAAAGTAATACAAAAAAGACAGCTGACAGTTGGTACACCTTGCAGGTACGACTCATAAGGTGACCTACGAGTCATAGTCGGGATCTCGTGTCAGGATCTTGGCATCTTAGACTGAAGTGGTATGACCCATAGGTACGAGTCTTTACTTGAGCTATGACTTGTATGTTTCTCTCGTAGTCTTGGCCTTTTTTTTTGGTCCAACATTTTGGCTCTATGATTCCTGCTATGAGTCCACCTGTACGAGTCGTGGTGAGACTTACGACTTGTAGGATAGCCTCGTAGGGGTGACCTCCACTTAGCAGATTTCTAAATTTTGGTCTCTATTTCTTGCTACAACGTACCCTATGACTCATAGCTTAGGCTACGACTAGTAGGTGATATCGTATGTCCTATGATTCAACAAAATCTATGAATTTTCTTCAAAATTATGCCAACCTAAATTTTCTGCAAGAAGAACACAAAAACACATAAAAATCATAAAAAGTAGCATTAAGAACTCACAAAATCCCTTATTTTGGGCATCAAATGTGCTATATTTTGACAGCATATTAGACCCCTTCTATGAGTCATAAAAAATTCTACGGGTCATCTGCTAACTCATAATTCAAGATGGTAAAAGTTGGTATTTAAATCATCAATTCAATAAACCACTCTACGAGCCATAATATACACTAGGAACAAATGTTATCTCGTATATAGGCCTCAGACTTGAAACATTTCACCAAGTTATCTAGTGGTTTATGAGGCCCCTTCTATGGGCCATAGATGATCCTCCTTCTGACCCTCGTGGATCCTCCTTTAGTTGGAAAGGGGTTTCTAAAACTATTCAAAAGCTCTTACGCACAACATGAGATTAGAGTTCCTAAGAGAAGAAGATAAGATAGCTAGGGTTCCTGAGGTCAGGATCAAATACTTGAGGAGATTAGTGTCATCCTTCATTCCAGGTGTGTAAGGCTACCTAAAGCATTGGACTGAGTTCATCCACGCGCCCCTTTGTCTACTTGAGTTGAGTTTTTGAGTAAAAATCGAATAATGCAAATTCTGTGATTTTAAATTCTAAGTTCTTACACTTGCTTGAATCTTTATGAATATACTTGAGTAAATTGATTAGTTGCATTGTTTTTACCATGAAATAAGAACATTAATTGTATCTTTGATATCCTAGTGCTAAAACTCATTATTTTCCTTGCATGCTGACTGAATTAAGATTATGAATCTAATTTTCTGAGCTGAGTAAGTTGAGCCTGAGGAGTATATTTTCTTGTTTCACATATGCACGTGATGAGTACTTAATAATCCCAAGGAAAAGGCCGAATAAATTGGATTGGGAAGTAATACTCTTATGTGTTGAGCATGGTTGATATGATATTAACTGACCATAATAGTGAGATTCTTACATGACATGAGTAGGATTCTTAAGTTGCACTACATTGATTGCAAATTCTCAGTTAGTTATTTGAGAAAGTGAGTTGAGTTGTTTAGAGATGAGCTTGAGTTGATGTTCATGAGCACGTTTTAGTCTTGGAAAGAGTACTGGCACCGTGTTAGGTGAGAGGAAATAACCCAGAACTACGTTGGGAGGTTGGATGGTTATGCAGTTAACTCTGGCGGCCCATGTCCCAATAAATCGACACTCTCTTAGGATTCGAGAGAGAGAAAAAGATTGATGTCCTTTACCTCGGAAAGTTTAGTACGGGCGTGCAATGATGTCTGCTTCATTGTGCATCACCAAAACTGATGGTGGTGGAGAGTTATATCGGTTAGCGAAACTTCCAAGCAATACTTGATTTAGCATAGTATGAATTTTCTAACTGGGTTGCATTAAACATTGAGTCTAATCCTAAAGCATGATTTTCAAGCTTTAAACTTACATCATTTATTTGAGTTGAGTTATAAGGTGAATGAGTTGAATCTTGAGTCGAGTAGTCGATTGAATTGAGTCTGAGCCTTATCTATTTTCTTGAGCTATTTTACATACTAGTATATTCCATGTATTGACACCTATCTAAGCCTGCATCATTAATGATGTAGACACAGGTAATAGAGGACTTCAGCAGGCGCGTCGTTGAGTTTTAGTTTCCTTATTTCCAAAGTTGGTGAGCCCTTCTTGCCATCCAGAGGAGCCTTTCTTTTATTTTATTAGTTATTTATATTTTTTGTAAGTTGGATAGCCACGGCTTGGGATAGTACCATCTAGATGTTTAGAGGTAGAGGTTCTATAGATATTAAGTAGAGTATTGTTGAGTATTTTATTTTCAAAACTTGTTTTTTTAATATTATGTTATAATAGCTTTATCACTTTTTTGATGCTTTTCTTTGAGAATTCTTCCGCTATGAGTAAGATGTGATGAGGAGGCCAGGTGGTTCTCTTGGGGAATCAGCAATGGTTCTTTAAGTGTCGACCACACCGAGGGTACCTGCCTGTGGCGTGACAAACTTACTATCAGAGCACAAAGTTCAAGTATTCTAGGGAGTCTATGAAGTCATGTCTAGTAGAGTCTTGTTTATGGGTGTGTTATGCACCACACTTTATAAGCAGGAGGCTATAGGACATTAAGTGTTGTTACACTCCTTTCTTATTCCAATTCGTGCGATAGAGTTCAACTCTCTGAAGCTCTCTTCTAATTCATGCACCACAAGTTTACAGAATTGTGATCATACTTCCAAGAAGAGCTAAAAAAAAGAAAAGGAGTCCAGCTAGACAAATCCTAACCAACTCGAACCCCAAAATCAGTATGAACTCATAGGCCCAGCGTCCTCGCTATGCAGCCACCATAGGCTGACATCAACAATGCTGAGCTTTGCCAGTCCATCTAGACTTTGGTCAGGATTTGATAGCACTGGTTTGCTAGATAAGAAATAGGCAGATAGGATGCTCTAAATACATCTAGGGTTCATGAGTTCTTGATGATGAACCTATCTTAAACACCCACCTGAGTTTAAGAGGCTGAGGAGAAATATGAATAGGAGTCACTTTCAACTAGGGCCTAATAACCTTAGAGCTCAAGTATCTACGTCACGTGCTAGTACGACTCGAGGTTTCCAAGGAAATCCATCTTGTGGTACGTGTAGTAAAGTTCACTTAGGAGAATCTCGTAAAGGGAGTGGTAGATGTTACAAGTGTGGCTAAGAGGGTCACTTCCATAGGAATTGTCCAAGTGGGCCAAAAAGGCTCAAGACTCTACATTAGCAACACCAGATTGAAAAGATCCAACGAGTGATATTTCTGGCACAAATAGGGCCAAAGACCCGTTATATGCCGCAGGCAGTCATCAAGATCAAGAAGATTCTCCAGATGTCTCCCCAGATGTTATGGAGGGTATGATTTGAGTCTTTACTTGCTTTTCATGTTGTCCATGAGAGAGAAACATATATCTCTAAAGAGTTTAATGTTGCCACCTAAGAGTGGATGTGAGGTCTTATAAACTCTGAGTAGAACTGAATCATCCCAGAGTTAGAAGGACAATAATGGAAAGAAAGGGATGACATAGTAAGAGCGATGGTTGATTGAGGCTTATAGTTAGAGTTAAATGTCTATTACATAAGTGATGGGGATGATAAATCGATTAGCATAAGCTTAATGAAAGAGTTGCAAGTACCCTATGATTTTTATGATGAGGTATAGAGTAACAGTTATTGCTAGAATATGTTAGAGCATGCTCAAGACAAGAAGGAGGTTTATGTTGATGTGTTATAGTATTCATACCATTGAGAGTGAAGTATAGATATTGAATAAGGGAAAAGAGGGTTTTCAATATGAAGATCTAAATTAGACTTATGATTCTTAAGTGAGAGTCAATGAGATTTATCGAGTTATGAGCTTAGTCAAATAAGGAGGTATAACTAATAGGTGGGTCGCATTGAGTTGTGAGAAGAGGATGTATTGATTGAATACTCGCAATGAGATTTTAGTGGTCTTATGTTCTCTAAATTTTTGGCTAAGTAGTTGTAAGTTGGTGTGATATTAGAGAGGTGTGTGATAGATGCACATGTTATTACTAGACCCTCATCTTAAATTTTGAGGAGTAGGGTTAAAGAGAAGATAGCATCGTGAGAGCAATAGCCTTGGTTGGAAATTTGCTCTAAGAGGTTGCCATAGTGTATGTTCGAGAGGAAGACATTGATTTGTAAAGGAAGTGATGCTATGGGCAGGGTACAAGTTCCTCTTAGGTAATACTAGTGAAATGAAGACAACTCAATAGATAAGAAGAGGCTAGAGATATGTACCCATGATTGTGTAAACATGTGTGAAGCTTTAAGGTATAACTGCTATAAGAATCTGGACTCATTTTTGAGTTGTCAATATGGAGAAGGTTGATGTAAGCATTCTTTATCATCCCTAGTAAATGAGCCGATCAGGGCTTATGGATAAATAATGATGAGTTTTCCATGATAGTCTAAGTCTTATGTGAATGAATTTATGGGAGCACAGAAGTTGAGCATTAGCAAGCGAAAAGAAAAGGTTAGATTGTAAGAGTTGTGGAAAGTGGTTATGTGTGCCAATAAGGATAGCAAATATAGAACGATTTCCATAGAGACAGCATGAAGGTAAGAGTGGTATCTTCAAAGGGAGTCTTAGTGGCTATTTATATATATGTCACTGTAGTATAACAGAAGAGCTTAAGATATTCTTGTAGATAGTGATTTTCTAATTGTGTGGATATATGTACTTATAGCCTAGTAAAGGAAATTGGTTCACAAACTTAGAGAGATGACCCTTGAGCTAAAGGAGAGATGAAGAGGTGATAAACTAAAGTCAATCTTGAGTTTTGATAGTGATAGGATGATCAAGATAAGATATCAATTCTTTTCCATCTCATATATCTTTACCCTTCAGTTGAGGTGATACTTTATTCCCATCGGGTGTATGATTGCCATGCATATGGCCTAATCCCATGCATATCATGTTGATTTCCATTCATGTTGGGTTTCGAGGATGAGAAGCGATAACTTCATTCAACAATTTTGATCTTACCTCATGGACTTAACAGTTTCAGTCCTATATTGAAGGAGATGTGAATTGAGTTTTACATTACGTATAGTTCTATGAACTCAGAATGACTCTTGATAAACGAGGAAGATTGTACTTCATTATGAATGTTCTTAGATAAGATTTCTGGATTGAATCATGCTAATGATCTTTCATTCCATGCCCTTTGAGTGATCCTACTTTCTAGTCGTGATAGAAATATTAATGATAGTAAAAGAGTGATTATTGATAAGAGAACTCTCGATTCTGATAATGATGTGATACCATTTCCTTTTAATGTTATAGACGTGGAAGAGGAGTTAGAGAAATCACAATGAGTCTAATAGATAGGTAAAAGAATATTAGTGTCCCTCATGGCAAGAGTTCATACGATTGAGGGTGCAGATATGCTATGGCATGCTTGAAGATTCTCAAGTGATGTTGACCTTAAAGAGGCAATCAAGTGGTTAGAATGATAGGCTTGAATGTGTGATTGTCATTATGTGAGTGTCTTAAAGTGATGACAACGAGCAGTATTCTCTAAGTAAAGATTACTATAGAGATATGAAGCATAAATTTTGAAGAGTTAAATTGGTATAAGTATGATCATCTTAGGACTAGAACATAAGGACATAGAGTCGAGTGTGGAATAAAATTAGAAGACGTGGTTAGACATAGATTTGAATAGGAGCCATAAGCTTAAATCGATGGAGTAAAATGCTATGAAAGGGAGCACTATTGAGATGAGGAGCTAAGCTTGAGAGTTATCCATAGATCCCTCTATGTTGCGATGGTCCAATTTTCGGTTAGAATGGACGACTTTCTTGAGTTTGAAAGACTGATTGTCAAAATGTTTGAATGGTTCAAACTGATTCAGTCCTGATGTTCCATTCGTGCTTGATAGTGAAAATGTCTAAGATAATATCTATACTCTTGATCTGAATTGATTTGTCTATTCCTGAGTTGATGTGTCTATTCCTAAGTCTGACTAAAGATAGTTAAGATTGATGAGGAGTCAAGAGTGTGATTGACTAAGTGAGCATCGAGAGAAGTTTTGATTGTATTCGTTCTTTGATGTCCATCTCCACTTTTCATTCAACGATGAATGATCCCAAGGGGAAGATAATGTAACACTCAGTAAACTTACCAAAATACTCATAGATGAGAAATGTGCGCATAACGTATCTTCCTAAACTCTGATGGCAAATCCAAGGTCAAAAATTCGATTATCATGAAAAAATATGCGGGGAAATGGTCTCTATTGAATTTTAGAGCAATCAGATCGAAAGATAATTTTTTGATACAAAACTAATTTCCAGTGAGAGTACGCAACAGGTGTGCGACGCACACTTGATGCGGAGTTACACTTAAACTGGGTTCCAATATTTTCTATGAGATTAGAAAAATCAATTGGAAAATATTTGGCAAAAAACAATCTCAAAGAAACCCAGTCCTTATCGCGGTCTAGGCCTCTCCGAGGTGAACGTTTTTCTTAAATTTCATTAATGGTATTCCATAATTTTTTCAACCCCTCCTAAACTTAAACCATGATCAAATAGGTCATTTTTAGTCGAGAAAAGATTTCTAAAACCATTCAAAAGTCTCTTATAGTTCTTGAGAGAAGAAGAGAAGAAAGCTAGGGTTCCTAAGGTCGGGGTCAAATATTTTAGGAGATTAGTGTCATCCTTCAGTCCAAGTATGTAAGACTACCTAAATCATTGGACTAAGTTCATCCACGTGCCCCGTCATCTACTTGAGTTGAGTTTGTGAGTAATAATCGAATAATGTAAATCCTGTGATTTTAAGTTCAAAAATCTTACACTTGCTTAAGTATTCATGAATATACTTGAGTAAACTGATAAGTTGCATTGTTATTACCATGAAATAGGAATATTATTTGTATGTTTAATATCTTAGCCCTAAAACTCATTGCTTTCCTTGAATGCTGACTGAACTGAGATTATGAATCTCATTTTCTAAGCTTAGTAAGTTGAGCCTGAGGAGTACATTTTCTTGTTTCATATATGCATATGATGAGTAACTAATATGTCTCAGGTGTTGAGCATGATTGATATGATATCAACTGACTGTAATAGTGAGAGTCTTGCATGATGTGAGTAGGAGTCTTGAGTTGCACTGCATTGATTGCTAATCCTGAGTTATTGAGTTATTTGAGAAATTGAGTTAAGCTATTTTGAGATGAGCTTGAGTTGTTGTTCATAAGCACATTTTAGTCTTGGAAAGAGTATTGAGCACCGAGTTGAGTAAGAGAAAATACCCCTGAACTATGTTGTTAGCGTTGGATGGTCATGCAATTAACTCTAGTGGCCCATGTCCTAATAGATGGATACTCTCTTAGGATCCGAGAGAGAGGAAAAGATTGACGTCCTTTACCTTGACAAGTTTAGTATGGGTGTGGCAACAATGTCTACTTCGTTGTGTATCACCAAAACTCATGGTGGTGAAGAGTTATGTCGGTTAGAGAAACTTCCAAGCAACAATTAATTTAGCATAGTATGGATTTTCGAACTAAGTGCATTAAACATTGAGTCTAATCCTAAATCATGATTTTCTAACCTTAAACTTGCATCATTTATCGGCGTTGAGTTATGAGGTGAATGAGTTGAGTCTTGAGTCGAGTTGGTTGAATTGAGTCTGAGCCTTATCTATTTTCGTGAGCTATTTTACATACCGATATATTCCATGTACTGACACCCAGTTGGGCGTGCATCATTAAAGATTCAAACACAGGTGATAGAGAACTTTAACAGGCATATTGTTGAGGTTCAGTTTCCTTGTTCCTAGAGTTGGTGAGCCACCATCCGAAGGACCCTTTATTTTATTTTACTGGTTATTTCTATTTTCTCTAAGTTGGGTAGCCATAGCTTGTTATGGTAATATCTAGATATTTAGAGATAGAGGCTTCATATACAATGAATAGAGTACTGTTGAGTAATTTATTTTCCAAACTTGGTTTTTTAGAGATTATTTCATAATAGCTTTATCACTTCTTTGATGCTTTTATTTGAGAATTCTTCTGCGGTGAGTAAGATGTAATGATGAGGCCAGGTGATTCTCTTGGGGAATCAGTAATAGTTCTTCAAGTGTTGGCCATGTCGAGAGTACCTGCCCGGGACGTGACAATGTGAGCAAGTCTTGAAATGAAGTCGACCCTCAAACATGATTCAGTAATAATCTCTCGTAATATCTTTTGCCTTCTCTAGCATTAGTTGTGGTTTTGGATGTATCTGTTAGATAACATAAATGATGAAATTCAGTAGGCAACACATTTTCGTGTAATTAGCTAATGTGAATATATACAAGCAATCACTGCTTGTTTTGGTCAATCATTTGCGCTTCTATCTTTTCCAATCTTCTTGTTTGTCTGGCCTTATATTAGATTGTGGAAAATAAGTTAGCTTAGACTCTTGGGGCATTTCTTGTTCCTCTTCTCTTCATCTGATATACACTGCACAATGATATAGTAATTGGGCGAGCAGATTTATTTTAGGAATAATTAATTCATATGTCATTATTAGATTACTCATTTCAATTTATATAAGTAGTTGTCAAATATTACCAAAATAACAAAATTATTACAAGTTATGACAAATTAGAATTAATTACCAAATATTTAATTAATTTCATTTTTAGATTTTTTTTTTTAAATTGATTTGTCCAGCTTTTTCGAAACAATAACTATTAATTATTTAGTTTAAATCTTATTTTCAAGTCCCCAAGTTTATGTCAAGTCCCTCGTGCAATTTTCTTTTGCCACATCCCCAAAAGTAATTATTATTTGCTTCTATCAAAATAAACCACCATTAATGACAAATCTTTTCCCAAGTCATCCGCACTCAATCAAATTCAACGTTTTCTTCTTCTATTTTCAAGTTTAGGAATTTTATTTTTTTTTGCTTAATTTCGTCGACTTACAGCAATGGAGAAGGAATTGCTGAGAAAAATTACTCCTAGAAAAAATCCTAGATTAAATATGAATCAAAGTTTCGGTGAACTTTCTTCCTTTAGTCTGCTCTTACGAACTCAAATGTACATTTTTTTAATGTTCAATGTTATATAACTGCAACGCATTATGTTATATATGTGTATATTTGATGTTTTTTTCTATATTTTTATAAGTTTTCTGATATGGCCATTGAAGCAGGTAGATATGCCGATTATGATTTGGAGGGAGTATTGTATGATTCAAACAATTTGAAGGACAAAAATGTGCTAATGAATGTGATTAAACACTACACATTTGTCAACAAGTTCTAATTTATGGTGATCAGATTTAACCAAACATGGTATGTTTTTTTTATCTTTTTTTTTGTATGGCTTGTATAATTACAGGTAAAATCTTTTAGTATTTTTTTCTGTAAAGTATGTATAATAAATAGTGTGTAGTATAATTATTCGGTATAGTTGTGGATTAAACTAAGAATACAAGTATACCAAGTGTATATCAGCTAATCAACCAAAATAATATATAAAAACAAATTTGTGTGTGTTTTTTTGTGTACATGTCCAGTATAAATGTGGGTAGATGTTGTAGTTTTTTTTGTGGGTTAATTTTGTGTATGTATCTGGTATAATTAACAACAACAATAACAACATACCCAGTGATGTCTCACAAGTGGGGTCTGGGGAGGGTAGACTGTACGCAGACCTTACAGCTACCTCATCAAGGTAGAGAGCCTGTTTTCTAAAACCCTCAGCTCAAAACCCATATATAGAAGTACTAGATATGGATAGACATGCCAAGATGAAAATGTTAGATGAATGAAATAGAATGAAATGTAAGAAAATGAAATGGAATGCAACGTAAAGAAAAAGAAAAAAAAATGAGAGGGAAAAAAAAGGGGAAGATAGCATATGGCAGTTATTTAC